>CACRXK020005241.1:0-25239 GCA_902702795.2 Paramuricea clavata
CATTGTTAAGTTCATTTATTTATCTTTCAAATGACATGCTGTACGCGTCATTTAGTTGGAAAATGAAGGAATATTGCTTTGACAAAAAAGTCCATAAAAATCACAATTTTCCGCCGATGGGAATTGGACATTTTTTCTTTCAAAGTTAGTCCCACAAGGCTTTGAAATGCTAATCATCACTGAAAACTAAAATGCAAATTTAACGCGAATTTCTTCTCGTTCAACATGTTGAAAGCATGGGAGCTTAAATCTCTTTAAATGAACATGAATTTATGTAAATTTTGCTACATAACAGTTTGTTGATTGATTAAATTTGCATTATCTTTTGTTTGTACGTCTCACTTCGAATTCCCATCGGCGGAAAAATTTGATTTCGAGCAACCAGTTTTAACACACGATTTCTTGGTCATTTTTGATCTTATTGATATAAGAACGATATAATCGAAAACCTAATAGCCTATTCTTTATTGCCATATAAAAATTATATGGTTTACTTTAGTATTTTATAAACAGCAGTCTGTCAAATTTGGATTCGAATTATTTTGATACACACTGTAGAATCCTAAAGGATTTTTTATGGAATCCTAAACGAATTCCTATAGAATCCTAAAGGATTTCCTATAAAATACTAAAGGAATTCCTATAGTATCCTAAAGGAATTCCTATAGGAATTCTTTAGGATTCTATAAGAATTCTTTTTGGATTCTATAGGAATTCCTTTAGGAAATCCTATCAAAATTCCTGTAAGAATTCCTATTGGAAAAGTCCGAAAATCCTATACAATATCCTATAGGAATTCCTAAAAGATTCCTATAGAAATTCTTAAAGGAATTCCTATAGGAATTTTTCGTAAGGGCAGATATGCACATTTGACGATATCTGTAAAGAACGAGTTGAAATTGGACCTGCAAAATACCTAATATGTCGAAATCACGTACTTTCCTATGCAGAGACTAGGCAGAGATATTGATTGCTCGGGAACATACTTAGACAACTCGGGTGGTACCATTTTTTTTACGGATAAAAGTTGGACAGAATCGGTGAAGTTTTAGATATGCACATTTTGGATTTTTCAACCGTAAGTTATCAAAAATACAAATTTTGCATTATTCCCATTCAAATTATATAAGAAGACGCCATTTTGAATTTTTATTTTCAGTCAAAATGCGCATGCTTGGCAGCCATGTTGGACTCCATTTCTGGCCATGCAAAGAACACTACTTGTCAAAAAGTTTAATGAACATGTACTTCTCTCAGTTGGTATATGATGTAACTCGACCTTCAAGTGGTACTTGTTAAGATCACATCTATACTAACAAATGTCAGCATATCACCGCAGCACTAGTGGAAAACTATGCCCTTTCTGATCATCTACCAACGTTTGCTGTTCGTAAATATTTCAAGCAGTCTAAATCAACTAACTCTCATGATTCAATAACTTACAGAGACCTAAAGAATCTTAAATATATCTGTAGTTCTCGTCACATGGGAAGGTATTTTTTTTCAAGCAATCGACCAACATGCCCCAACAAAACAAAAACGTATTGCCAAGTCTAAGCAGCCTCAGTGGATTAATGGTGACATCCTTACTCAGTTAAAGATTAGAGATAACCTGATTTCAAAAGCTAGAAAATCTGAAACTAATTCAACCAATCCATGGAAACAATACCGTATCGCAAGAAATTTAGCTTCAAACATGATCGAAAAAGCTAAAAGAAATTATTTCAAATCTTCCATTCAAAATAACAAAGGCAACGTAAAGTCCATTTGGAAATTGATTAAATCTCTTGGTGGTAATAATAAGCCATCGCGCCTGCCAGAATTCCTCATTGGTGAATGCAATAAAGTGTTAAGGAATAGTTGTGAAATAGCCGAAGCTTTCAATATTCACTTTACATCAATCGCCAGTAAAATCAAATCCTCTCTCTCTCCTATCAATAACTTTGATCTAATAAGTTGAAACAGTTCGTAAAATCGAAGTTATCACCTAACAAGTCTGCGTTCAGTTTACCACCCATCACATGTGAGTTTGTTGAAAACTACGTGTTGAAGATACCATCTAGTAAAGCAACTGGAGCTGATGGCATTAGTGTGAAACTGCTTCAAGCAGGCATCAAGGAGTTGGCACCATCATATCTAGCTTAATCAATATGTCTTTGACTAGTAATCAATTTCCCTCAAGATGGAAAATAGCTAGCTAGAGTCATGCTATTTAAGGCTGGCGAAATTTCTGATCTTAACAACTATCGACCTATCTCTATTTTACCTGTGCTTTCAAAGATCATTGAACGACATGTAACAACTGTCTGTTTTACTATCTCACTATAAATAATCTGATATACTCCAATCAATCCGGTTTTCGAAGCGAATTTGGCACAGAAACTGCTGTTGCATTTATCGTTGACTCTCTTCTACTCAACCTGGATAAAAATCTGATCAATGGCATGGTCTTAGTCGACGATAAGAAAGCCTTTGATATGGTTGATCACTGTATCCTGCTTGATAAACTTGGAGCATACCATCTTGATCAGAGCTCGTTTGATTGGTTTTAATCCTATCTATCAGACCGTAAACAATATGTTAACTTCAAACGCCAGTCTTCTACAACAAAAGTAATCACGGACGGAGTACCACAGGGTTCTATCCTTGGTCCTCTATTGTTTCTCGTTTTTATCAACGATTTGCCTCAACACCCAAGTAGATTTATTCGCTGATGACACTACCTTACTCGCTGCCACAATCACAAATTAGTGACAGTTAATTAGGGACCATTCAATTTTTTATGAGGGGAGATGGCTGGAACAAATAGTGTGGGGGCATACAAAAAAGTTGACAAATAATAGGGGTGTCGTAGAAAAATTGCAACTTTTTGAAGTACAGAAGACTGTTAAATACCTCGAGACAGTGGTTGCCCTGTAGAACGAGTTACCGACTTGGGAACAGAAAACGGTAAAATGGCTGCGATGCAATCGTTTTTCTGTAACAACGAGAATTCTGACAGGTAGGTAGGATCTCCAAGGAATCAACGCATAGAAAGTTATTGGTCAATGTATCGAAAGACTCGGTCTTCTTGGTGGATTAATTTTTTCAAGGATCTTGTTGATAACGACAGGCTAAATACATCCAATGAGTTTGAAAAAAAATTGCTTATGGTTTTTTTTTGCTCACCTTATTCAAGAAGACTTAATCGAAGCATGTGAACACTGGAATACACATAAAATCAGAAAGTCTAGACATTATACAGTTGATGGCAGACCAGATGTATTATTTTTTCTTCCTGAAAGTAACGGAGGAGAATCAAATTTGATTGTGCCAGTTCAAGATGACAAAATGGTGTATGCAAGAAATCACATAGTCGAAACTGAAACCACCTATGATCATTTCAGTTACATTGAGTACGTAATGGATAGTCAACAATTTACCAAACTTGTGAAATGGAGGGAAGCATTGGACCTTTTTGAAAACGTCCTCATTATTTCTAGAACTGGTTACACCATTTAACAGATTAATGGTCCATAAAATACACATTGTTTGGCTACATTTTACATTATCATGGCATTATGTCAGATGGACATAAACTTTCACACAATGGTTTGTAAATATTAGAAGTTTAATGTGAAAAAAGCATGCTACAAAACCCACATTCAGTTTAATATCATTATACATCTACGTTAATTTTTGTCAAAAGATGGTATTGGCTAGCATTGACTTTGCAAAGCTTGTACGAATGAATCCAATGTTATTGTAAACCATTCTCTTTTGTTAAATATGTAAAATAACAACTCGTAACTCAATAAATTTAGGAACAGGGCCCAGTTGTTCAAAGCAAGATTAGCGATAACACTCTGTTAAAATATAACCTGCTGCTTTAGTTTATGTATTTATGCATGTTTGTTTATTTCAAAACTTCAGAGGAAAAACTCCTACTATGTAATTCTGACCAAATATGTCCAAATTTATAAACAAGCTGTTGGGAAGTTTGCTCTGAATTTTAGGTTAACCTAGGGTTAAGCTAACCATGCATTGAACAACTGGCCCAATGGTGGCATAAAGTGTGGTGTATACATACACTGTTGTTTTTCTTGAACAAGTCAGCCTTGGTAAACAGCAATGTCATTACACTACTATGAATTTAGTATAATTCGCTAACAAATAACTGATATTCCCATATTCTTTTTATGAAATAATCTAAAAATATTCCACCAACAGCAACAGTATAAAAACAACTGGCGTGATTTTGATTTAAATGTTTATATGTCAAAAGCCTCAACAAAACACATCAACTTTGTATCAAATACCTTGAATATAGCCTAATTCAAGGATTAGCAAATGCTTGACCCTTACAATATGCTAGTATGAACAACTTTTTAAATTCTTCCTTTGTTTGCATGTGATGTGAAGGAAGGGTGATTTCCTTCGCACAGGCTCCGACCCTTGGGAAGCAGACTTGATGCTGTGGGTTTCGTTGCATACAGTCGTGGTCAAAGAAAACGAAATGAAATTCCAAACTGAAATTCCAAACTTTTCTCTTCTGATAGGCTTGTGTCGTTGACCTGTAAGCCACTGCATGATGCCGGGTACTGACAAATCTGGAGTTTCAAGATTCTCCGCTGGGGCCGCAGAATTTGTATTCACCTCTGATTGACCAGCTGGCAATTCATCTAATTGATCCGAGATCCATGCCACGGCACTGGTGTATCCAGCAGCACGGCATCTTCGAAGGAGAGCAGGGTGTCTTGGAAGAAATCGATCATCTTATCCTCAATTTGTTTTCTTGATGAGCCTTCTTCTGAATAGACAGGATAAATTATAGAAAGCAAATAGTTGGCATCAGGCACTAAGCTCTTTTTGAAATCGCCATCGACAAACAGTGGCTTGCATGCTTTAGGATGATTCTTGATCAGCTCATCTAACCCATACGCTCTCATGCCACCCAGGAATTCTTCCATGTACAATACCCTCCAATTCACGAGGCTTACCTGGATAAAAAACAAAAACAAATTTTTTCCGTTATGGTTGAGTTACCTGTCAATTTATTAAAACCATTAAAAATTCAATGCATTGAAAAAATGATCCTATTCAGATTTGACTTTTTGTTGGTCTTTTGAAGAGATAAAAATGGGGCAAATAGTGTGCATAACATTGCTCATTGAAATGAGCGAAAGTCACGTGATTAATAGCAGAGTAAACAAATCTGCATATTATAATGCGATATACTAAGTATTCAAATAAGGAATAGGTAACCAAACAGAAATAATTATTAGAAATAAAAGAATCAAAATACCTTGACAGATCCAACAATTTCTTTGACGTAGTCTTGGTTAACTGACCCAGTGTATCCATGCTCAATAATAGTGTCCCTTTTGTTTTCACATGATGATTCAATTTCTTTTATTAGATTTTGTTCATTTTCTGACAGGTCACTGTCTTTAATGTTGTGGATGTCTATACCATTAACCATGATATCAAAGGCAGCTTGATGTAGAAAACATGGTATTGGTCCGCCCTGAGCTAAGGATACTGCAGAAATCTCTCCAGCAGTGTGGTAATTCCATTTTGAACATGAAGTGTGGAGTCTACTGGAAAGCCATCAGGGAACATAACCTGTTCAATGTTTCTGATGGATGTTTCTAGAAATTTGTTAGCTATTGCACCAGAATCAATGCCATTCTCTCCAATTATACGTATTCGGACAACCTTAGTTACAGGGTCCTTTTTTCTTGCCGTTGCCACAAAGCAAACAGCCTTGACAAGCTGATACCTCGCCTAATCACAAGGAAAAAGTTGTCAATACTATCATTGTCTACCTCACTCCGCAACTTCACAATAACATCTTCAGGTTTTCGTAGTGTTTCTCCTAAAGTAGGTAGTGGTGATTCTTCCTCTGATACATGTACCACATCGTCAGGAGACAGCTGTGCCTCTGAATCTAGTTGGTTCTGCAATTCGCGTGCTACTTTCTCATCACTACAAATTTGGTTTTGCAACTCATCTGGCAAATCCTCATTATTGAATACACCTTCAGGGGAACTGGGACTTTCGCATTTGCTGTAAGTTACCTCTTCTGAACTATTTAGGTCCTCAGTGGTACATAGGTATAAGGTTATTCTCTTGACATCTTTCCCAACTTCTGCTTTGTAATTGTCAAGTTGAAAGAAGCTTTTGCACCCTGGCATGAGTTGTGCGTGGCTTCCATCCTCGTACACCAAGACATGTTCCTTGTCAGTATCGAACTTTCGGTTGAATGCTTTCTGCTTCTCAATAGCTTTCTCTAAGATAGTATGATAGTTGGATGTCTTTGCAACAACAATAGGTTTAGATTTAGATTTAGAGACTTTATTTATAGAGGATAACACTTGACAGTACGAATACTGATAACTCCGTGGTCCTCTGGTAGCATTCTTACAGTATTTCTAAGTCTAAGGATATTAAAATATATATACATGAAGTGAAGAATCATTATAATAACTACAATTAAAGTTAATTGTTTTAAGTACTTTAAAATTAGGAAAGTTTTTGAGCATCTAAAAAATCCTTGTATAGTCTATGTTTAAAACTGTATAGGCTTGCAGAATTCCTGATTTTTACATTAATAGTATTCCAGTCTTTGATAGCCCTCACTGCGAATGTTTTTCCACCCTCCGTTATTCGATTATATCGGGGGCATATCATGTTAATCTTGGAAAAACGTGTTTCTCGATTGTGGATGTCAGAATTTCTCACCAGCATAGAATTAATATATATAGGACAGTTGTATGAGTCTTTTACACGTTTGTAAACTATACTACTTCTTCTAATAAATAGTTCATCAGTGAAAGGAATCCAATTTAACCCATTAAAGAGAGTTTTCGAAGGCGTTGTCTTTTCCACGCTTAAAATAATTCTTGCTGCCCTCTTTTGTAGTTTCAGTATTCTGTCAAGATTCTCTTTACTGCAACATGACCATACAGCACTTCCATACATAAGCTTTGGTTTAATGATCCCATTATAATAAATTTCTCTTTGTTGTTTTTTTAAATATGGACTGATGTGCTTCAGCAGACCGAGTCGTTTTGAGATCTGTTTACATAGACTGTCTATATGATCTTCATATGCTAAATCTTGATCTACTATAACACCAAGGAGTTTTTGACTTTCTACTTGGGATACTGTCGTACTTCCTAAAGCAAGATCCATTTGAAGATGTTCGTCTGGTATTTTCTTCCTTAAACGCTTTCCGGTAACAAGCATAGATTTGGTCTTTTCCGTATTGATGACCATTTTGTTGTTAATGGACCAATTACATATACTATCGAGGTCTTTTTTCAAATCTTGAACCATGGAAGGGATATTCGTCCACTGTGTACTAGCTGATAACGTTGTGTCATCTGCAAATATATCTAAGTTCGAATTTGAAACATGAAGGGGAATATCGTTGACAAACAGAAGGAACAATATAGGGCCCAATACAGATCCCTGAGGTACGCCGTGTGTTACAAATTGTGGTCGAGATTGTTTACCATCAATTGTAACGAATTGCGATCGGTTGGTAAGATACGATTTAAACCATTGAAGGGTAGACTCACTAGCTCTGTATAGTTTAAGTTTCTTTAGCATAATTTGATGGTCCACAATGTCAAACGCCTTCTTAAAGTCTATAAACAAAACGCCAGTAACATTATCTTGATCCATGTTTGACAATATTTGATCAGTAAGTTTTATCAACGCTGATTCTGTAGAATGACCTTCTCGAAATGCAGATTGTAGTTCATATAATAAGTTGTTGTTTACAAGATAATTCATTAAGGATTTGGCCACGTGCTTTTCAAGAATCTTCGACAATACAGATAATACTGATATTGGTCGGTAGTTATTACTCTGATCACGTTCTCCATCTTTATAAAGGGGGGTAACACGAGCCATCTTCCATGCAGATGGAAATGTATTGGTGGCTATCGAGTAATTTAACAATTTAGTTAATGGTTCGCAAAAAACCGGTGCAATCAGTTTAAGGAGTTTCACACTTATTCCATCAGAACCTGTAGCTTTATTATTTGACAGTTTATCTATTATTTCTTGGACATCTTTACTCGTTATTTCAGGAATGCTAAACTGGGCTTGATCGTCTAAGATCTTCGATGATACAAACTCCGAAATTACGTGTTCATGAAGAAATTCTCCAGCTTGAGTCGTGTTGTCTCCCACTTGTTTTAAGATGTTAATAAAGAAATTATTCATAATTTCGGATATTTTCTGTGGCTCCGTGTACTTATTTCCGTGATCGTCAGTCAGCTCTGCTATTTTAATAGATGGTTTTTGTGTTTTTGCTAATTGCTTTAGAGCTTTCCATATTCCTTTAGGGTCATCTTTGTTTTCTTCAATCGAATCTTGAAAGTAGCGTTGTTTTGATTTTTTAATCAAATTAGTAACTATGCGTTTTTTGTGTTTATACATGTCCCAATCTATACATGATTACCCCAGACAGGCTTTAAATCGTCACCATCAAATTTCATCAGGCCAATATTTATAGTAACCATTTCATTTGCGTTATCACCAACCTTGCGTTTCTTGCTAGGACGAAAGGTATATCCAGAAATTTGTTCTTTGGACTTGCTTTTCATGTACTCTTCAAGGCTGATAAGCTTTGGTTTATCTTGAGAGACTTGTCTTTCAAAAGACAGCTTTTTATGTCAATCAGAGGTTGAACTGGATATAGGACATCTTGTTCCACTGGAGCACGGTTGTACACTCCATTCAGGAGGACCAACCTGCGACTGATCAGCTTGACAATTCCAGCAATACTGGGAAGTACTCCTTATTTTAGACGAACATTTGCAGCAAAATCTATTGACACAATAAACAAAAACAAGCAATTATTAATACCCACAATTATTAATAGATGGCTGGGTAATCATGTCTATACAAAGATCTCCTACATGGCTCATGCCACATTTCGCCTAATCACTATATTGCAAATGTTTGTTTTTTATTTTTTATTAAGAATGTTTCATCAGTAAACCAAATTTCAATCATGGGATAATGCATCGGTCAAATCGGAAAAGTAACACCCTGAGCATGATTGGGGCATTTGCCATTGCTAATTAATGTTTCCAAGAGGCCAGCATTTGTTGCTACAGATAATTGATCGGTAGTGGGGTATTTTACTTCCCCCTATGCTAGGGAAGGGGATTTGAGTCATTTGACCATGATTTATTTCAAACCATTTTGCTTAGCTACCATGAAGTTCTTTGATTCTACACTAGCTTCCTGCTGGTCAAAACCGTCAGGCGTATGTAAAGAACCCGTCATAAAATAAAAGGGGGGGGGGGTGCTGGGAAAATCATATATTTGGTGTCTGCACTTTTGGTAGCCCACCCCTTAATAGCTGCACAAAAATTTGTGGCCCACCCTTAAATTGCATGGTGCTGAAAAAGTATGACCCACCCTTTCAGAAACACGAAAGATACCAGTGTTCTATATTTCTGTTGCCAAATAATACTGTGTTACAAATAATTATACTCAATAGCTCTTCAAATGGTGCGATTAAAATTCAGGGCCTCTTTTAAGGATGTGTAACTGGAGAGGACATATTTAGCTGGGTACCTGGAAAAGTTCCAGTCGGCAAGTGTGTATCACTGCAGCTACCAGCATATATATGCATGGTTTAACTAATCATGGGCAGCTGATCAGGCGGTAACTAGGATTCTGAGAGAAATGAGTCAACCACCCAAGGTGGGAGCTAGAAGTGTCTGGGGCATACCCCCAGAATATTTTGGATTTCTTGAAGATCAGATAAGCTATTTCTCGCGTTTGAGGAGTTTTCTAATAAGAAATTAACCTTATATCAGGTTATATACTTATATAACCTGACACAATTACTGCAATTTCACAGTCTCCCACATGTAATGCAGTCCCAATATGGCAACATGGTGTAATGATGCGGTAATTAAAATGTGCATGGTATAGTATTATCATTCAAAACACTTCAAATTCTACAGTACTGTATTACATGTATTGGTGTACTTGAAATATCGACGCATTCGTCTTCTCAGTGTCACTGAAGAGCAAGATAAGGTTGTCTCTTTGGAGTATCTTTGCTTGGAAAAACTAAACTATAACTTCGTCCTAAAATGCCATTTCATGCCTTGTTCCACAGGCATATTATTTCAGTCATGGTTTAGGATTCTGGCAATGTTTAAATGTCAGTCCCCAAATTCTGGCCTACTGAGTCAACTGACTCGGTTGACTCTGATAGTAGTACGGGCCTGCAGATGATGGTCAAATTCAGAAAAGTTAACAACTTAATTAATATCGTTTTCTCACTTTGATACATAACTGCTGGTTGACCACCTGCTGCAGGTATTTGTTAGGGACCTCACTGGGGGGGGGGGACAAAATTGCCGACTGGAGGGACCAGTAAGAGGGCCGTGGGGGACATTTTCTCCCCAGTATATATGTTAAAATAGGCCCTAAATTAAATTCAGAAAAGTCTTTCTTTGCATGAAACTTCCCATGCTTACTGCATTATGCAGTATCTTTCCCATAAGGCGTAAAAAAATACCTGTGGTTCTGGTTTCATATCGTGAAAAAATTAGGGTCGGTAGGTCGGAAATAAATTTTTTTTAAAAATATTTTTCTCATGGTTTTGGCGGTTTTTTGCTGGGCGATTTGCAGTAGAGTCCCGACATCAATATTAACTAGAGATGCGTATTTCTTATGGATTAATTGCGATATAATTTTTACACATGGATTCTTATACGTTTTATTTATATGAATTTTCTGCATATTTTTACATAGCCCACATTTATGATTGCACTTAAATTTCGATGAGCCACCCCTTCAACCGTGCTCAAAATAGTGACCCCCCTATATTCCCAGCCCATCCCCCCCTTTTACTTTATCACCAGTCCCTAAAACAGAAACATAAGTGATTTTAAAAGCAAATATAATGAATGTCGATCAGAAAAATATTTGCTCAAGTCAAAGAATATGAACCCAATTTAAATGTACATAAAAATTGCTAAACTTACATTTAACGCCCATACGCACGATAAAACGATCCATATAGGTAACATCCTGCCACCTCATTTGCTGAATCTTTCAATAAATTGCTTCATCAATGACAAAGCATATGTACTGTAAACTCGATTCATCAACAATCTTCTTGACTCTCTGTAGAATGGTGTTAATTTTTTAGTAGTTCACAGTAATGTGTTGTAACTTTTCCAATGCAGTTAGGTAAATGAGTGTCAGTTTGCATCATGCGATTCACGATAAATGAAAACTCAAGCTTATTTCCATAACTTTGTGGCTGTTCATGAGCTTTCTCACTAAGATCAATGTCTTCAAGAGCGTTGCGGAGATCAACTGTCACTTTTTTCCCCAGAGTATAAGGAGCAATTTGATCTGGAACATGATATAGGGATGATGCTTTGGGGATGTTTTCTCTTGATGTAGTCTGACTTTCGATTTCTCCATGTTCTCTTTGTATTATGATAGCCCCTGCTACATGAGTTGTTTCCTTTCCTGTTTTTGTGTCTTCTAAAAAATCGTCATTGTCCCAAGCTATTGCAATATTCTGGGGTTTTTTTTCTGACACCAGCTGGAACAACCCCTTTATTATATGCTTAATTCGGCTAACCCTGTTTCATGCATGGGATAGTGCGAAGTTGTTGGTCATACAATGACCGAACTGATTTAACAGGTTAACGACTTTTGATGATCCGGTTAACTGCCTCATGGCCATTGTTAATGACAAAGACTTAGGCGTAAAATTATTTCCATTAGATGAAATACAGATCATGTCCTGTACCAGTGAAAATATTCTTGATTTCTTTTTGTCAGTAACAGCTACATAAGAATCTGCACTTCATCAGAATATCCAAGAGTTCAAGTGAAGAAATTATATAAACTTGGTGCAACAATTTCCTGAACATTTTCAATACTGATGTTCGCAGCCACAGGAGGCCATGGAACCCCAAGTCCTTGTATACTGCCTATCTTTCCCTTTAGTAACATGGAAGCATAAAACAAGACTTGCGTCATTAGCAACGTATTCATTTGCTTTCATGTCATTCGATTCATCCGTGTTATTATCATCGTAATCACGTACTCTCACTGCTGGGGTACAAATTAGGATCATATTCCTCCAAATCGATCGGACACAAATTCTCTGGGAAGACAATTTCACTAACATTTCGCCTCTTTAGTGTAATAAATACAAGTTGTGGATAAGAATGAAGAAGTCTTTCTTTCAATCTGAATTGAATTAGAAGCTTCCTGCATCTAATCCCTCAACTCTTTGTACTATGTTGATAAACTTTGTATAAAGGTGTGACATAAATGCTACCTCTCTTTGCTTGATAAGCTCCTCGACAACTTCTTTACAAAACTGCTCAGGATCATATCCTGGATTATAAAGAGGCTTAGCATTGTCATTTCTTTTTTTGTCCCGTTTACGCAAAAAGTTAGTGTAATTTGTGTAGCATTTCCTATGGTATCTAACCTCAAAAGCCACACAGTCCTTATCCACTATTTGAAGCAAAATCCTGTCACCTTTCTTCTTTCTTGCTGCTTCTTGTAACAGACCTGCATCAACGTTCTCACAGACCACAAGCGGCGTTATTTTTCTTTTTCCAGATTGCTAAGATAAATTCTAAAGTATGGGAATTAGAGATTAGAGGTTTTTTGCTATTTAAATTAAGAAAAAAACTATTTGCATAACCGTAACCTCTCTATTAAGCCTTCCCCCCAAGAAGCTATTAAGTTCTAATTTTCAGACTTACCATGACAAACAAAACTGATCCTCTCTCACAAATTATGCACAGAGGTGGCAAGACATGATTACTGGAGGACCTGCTCGGCATCAAAAAGTGTCGCCAAAAACATGGCGGATCTGACGCCATTGCCATGACCACTAGTCCCTCGATTCATGGCAACTACCACTGTCCCAACCGCGATCCTAAGGTTTCGACAATGTACTTAACCCCCCTGGTTTGAGCCTAAAAAGTTTGTTTTCGAGGTAAAAATCTCACTGAAAATCTTGATATTTTTTTTCAGTTTGCTTGATTTACAACGGATACTGCATTTTTAATTGCGCCACTCGTATGTATGAGAATTCTCCAAACAAGTACTAGAAGAATATTTTATTCACCGGTAAGATTTTTATATTTGAATGATCTTGAATATTTCTAGATTCTAGCTTACTTTATATTAAAACTTGATAGAAACACAAATCCCCATAGGAAAATGGTTGGGAATTCTGTAAATTTTATTGTTCTGATGATTTACCACTAGCCTCTGTGTTATCTTATGATTTTAAAGGCTGCTTATGAGTTATGCTGTCAAAATCCTTTCTTTTTTTTAACTGCCCTCACTTATATTGATTTTAATAGTACTATACTACAGCCTAGTTATATTATTTATAATTTAATACTGTGTAGTTATATTAAATGTCACTTCTACAACAGGCAAGTAAAAAATTGCTTTGCTAGGCCAAAGATATCAAGTTCAAACCAATAACCATAAACCTCTGAATATATAAGCCCCAATAACAGACCCCAAATATACACCCTCCCCTGTGTTAGCCCATGGACGTATTTTTTGGACAGGTATTTTTTAATGCAGCAAAGGGATTTCAACAGCTCAGCCCATCAAAAATGCTAATGAATGAATACAAGCATTCGGAGGTTTACATGGTTAAAATCTGCCCAACATAGTTTGTCAGAGTTTCACAAATCGCACAGCCATTAGAGTTGTAGTTAGGTATTTGTATGAATGAAGGGTGTGTACGTGCCAGCCGTTGCATATTCACTGCCCAACAATTAATTAACCAATCAAATTGAAGATTGATAACATGTTTGAGAGCATCTTCAGTTGGGGTGTTCCCAGTATTGGAGTAGAGCCCAACTGTTCAGTTAGACATTATTTATGAACTTTCTCTCTTAGATTTGTATAGATAATTTTTGATATATTGTAATGTAAAATGAAACTTTGGTATAGTTAAGAAATACAATTAATCCATTTATAATGGACAATTGTCCCCTTGACAAGTAAAATTGCCTGCCATATTAGACGGGCTTATAAATGCCAGAACATATGTGAAAAATTTCTGAGCGAGTCAATTTGTTTGACAAAGCATATTAATTAACCATTACTGTAGGTTGCATTGTGCCCTAATGCACCCTACTTTATTATTTTACTCTGTCTAACACCAGACAATTTTACTTGTGAACTGGAGAGCCACTGATGCCCAATGGATTAACATATCAATAATGTCTAACTGAACAGTTTGGGCTCTGCTCTACAGTAAATTTCCGTGTAATCGGAGTCTGCGATCTGAATACATCTTCAGTATCTTCATATGGTACTGTCATTATTCTATATGTAAAATGGACATTTCTCATTTAGGGCGAATCTGATGTAAGTCATGTGGACAAGGATTTAATAATACAAGTTATTTCGAATGTTGAAATAGCAAGAGTAGTTGTGTACTAGGTCTTGCCAGACGTAACTGGCAGAACTAGCAGTGACTTTTCTCTATAATTTTGTGGGAATGTGTTATAATTATGTACTACAAACAGCCAAAAAATAACCCATGAGCTCTAGTTTTAATAGTACTGTATTAAATGTAACTTGATTGTACAGTTAAGTTTTAAAATTATTCACTGCATGGTCAAAGAATAATAATTATCAAATTAGCAAGTTTATTAATTAAAATAAATAATATACAAAATCAAGCACATTTTTTTGTCTTTAATTAATTTTGAAACATTACAATACATGTTTCTTGGTATGGAGTTTCACTAACAACAGTGGCATGAACTCTGGTCTCCACAGCAAGCATCTCACCCGAGGAATCGGGTGGTGGGAACCCATTTGCAGGGCAAAAACAGAGGTGTAACTTAACTCTTGCCCGGGGAAAGTGAATATCATGATGGTCCAGTAAACGTTCTATCTTGCTTGCCCGATTGAGCAAGTTGCCTTGCCACAAAAAGCTGGGCATCTTTAAGTTTATGTTTTCATTGTCGGATAATTTTTTTAAAGTGCAAGTACTTGATTCAAATTTTGTTTTTGTGGGCTAAACTTTTAGATTTGAGGCAGTATATCATATAGCCATATAAAATGGGTCGACATGTTGTCCCCTAAATTTAATCTCCTACCTCGGTACCCCAGTAGCTAAATTTTATTCAGGGCAACTAATTTTCATGTCCAACTTGACCCGAGGGCAAGTGGTCAAAAAAGTAAAGTTACACCACTAAAAACCCATAGAGAGACCTGTGGAGGAGGCTAAGAATAGATCATAGCCATAGGGGGCTATCAATGTGGAAGCCAGGCTGGCCTGGTTGGCAGAATAATTTCTTATTTCTTTGCCGACACAATTCTATTGTTTTGGCAATATTTTCATGACCAATGATGTTTTGACTTTATTTTCACCACGTCAGTCCAGTTAGTGTTTATAGCCATAAAATATCTTCCTGGTGTAACTGAGAGCTTGCCTTGTTCTGATGAGATCTGAAAACTGAGCCAGTCAGGTTGTCCATACAATTTGAAGGGAATTTCCAATATAAAAATGACCACACAGTAAGGTCTTGCTTACTGGTCTAGCTGTCGCATTAACAGCCTTACCTCAGGGACACCAGAAATATACCAGCACTTGAGTCAACTAACCCAATACTCATAGGGATGGGGCAAACAAGTTAATGCACAGCCTTTTAAACGCGTACATACAACAAACTATCAGAGAGCACATAATGTACAAACTTGGGCAAAACATGCATTCTAAGATCAGCTGAGCTTTGTCGTGCATTAGTTCGCCACAAGCTCATGCATGACAAAACTCGGCCTTGGCTAAATCTATAAAACCTTACTTCCCTCTTTATACCAGCACATATCATAGTTTCATGTCAAATATTTGTCAAATTAATATACATGTACAATCATTTAATAATTCATTGGGATTGAGGGATGAAATTATTATATTTTAAAGTTAAAAGGTTCGTCTACAACTACATTATAAATACTCGTGGCTTATTTTCTAAAAAATAGAGTACATTCTACCATTTATTCCCAACATTTTTTCATGAAATATTTAAAATAGTAATGTGAATTTTGAAATATTTATAAATACCTGTTTATATAGTCTGGTAAATACGGATGTTTGCTCTTGAAGTATCGTTTTTGCCCACATTTCGCGAGGTTTTAATAGTTGTTTGTTGTCTTTCACGCTCCACGGACGAGAATTAACGTGTACGGCTGCCACATCTTTGAACAAATGGTCAACAGTCGAAAACATATGTCGAAAATATCAAAACATCAACGATTCACTGCAAAAAGCCGAAATATTTTTATAAAAACCGGGTGGGTGGGTGAAAACTGCGGCGGGCTCATATTTGAGCCTTGTTCAGTGGCAATTACCATTAATTTAGGGACCAGTAGTCATGGAAATCGCGTCATTTTTCATCAAAATCCGCCATTTTTTTGGCGACACTTCGTTGACTGAACAAAGCATAGGAGCAGATCCTCCAGTTATTATACAGCTCAGTGGTGTTGCCTAGGTGATAACATGAAGAATGTTCAGAAATTCAAAATGGCGGCCAGTCACGGAGACAGAAAATGGCACAAGTTTCATGTTATTTTCTATTTATTGTGCACAATTACCAATGGGAGCTTCGCATTTCTTAAACACAGGAGACCTAAAGACACTAAACTATGAAAAAATATCTTAGCCTCCCGAGATGTGCAACGAACTTGAACGAAATGTGCAACATGGGACGACCTAGAATGATGATTTTGACATTACCGTTCAAATATTATGGTTATACCAATTAAATTATGTAAACAATGTACGTTGTATACACTAGCTGTACGGGCCAATAATATATACATATCCGCTAGTACATGTTTGTATCTTTTACAAACACATATGCGTTTGTGTTTCACAGGGCTGCTTTTTGCCAAAATTGGGGGAATATATATTAATGTAGTTGCGTATAAGACAAAATTTCATGAAAAATTCTACTTCTGGCGACTCATTTTGTGCTTTCGCTACACGGTAAATGCGCGGCACAAACAACACTAGTGTTGCTTCAAGATTTATGATAAAAACCCCGAATTTCTAGACGTGTATACCAATAATTATACTAAAAGAGTTTATTTTACCTGTATCGGTTTAAATTCGCTGTTAAGTTGCAAAATTGTTTATTTTGGAGAACGCAAGAATTCGTGGGCATATCCAAATGGCCGGAGCAAAATCGGGGCAGTTTTTGCCACTCGTATTGGGAAATCAGCTAGGCCTTCTATTTTTCCGCTTGCATCCTTCCTCCGCTTCGCCCCCAAATCGCCTAGTCCCAGCCTGCTCATGTGAAAAAGCGCGGAATATTAATTAAAAAACAATAAAAATAGAAGGCCTAGGTCTAGGCTGGGCTGAAGAGCGACAGGTAGACAGAGCATAATACCAATTAAATGTTCAGGATTTTGTTCAGTTAATCTTCACGCCCTGATCAATTTACAGCGTTCTTCGCAGATACAAACCGCACGGTCGTAAGACTCTTCCGCGGTGAAAAGCGTTCTGAGGTACGTTCTTAATTTTCAACAATGACGTCGAGTTCATGTCGCAAACTATTTAGATAGGTGCATAGTATATAACTTTTCTTGAGCATTTACTACACGAAGGAAGAGTGAGATTCAGGAAGAGTCAAATTCAAGGACTTTTCAAGGACATTCCAAGGCCATGTATCAGCAAATTCAAGGACTAAATACTGAAGAAGGAGGCGTTAGAAATCAGCAAAAACTGACGTTGAATTGTTCAAAACGTAACTTTATAATGAGGTCAGATATAGATTGTTCATTAAAAACTGCTCCGTTGGGTATTAGTTGGTGATTTTTGTTGTTAAAACACTTGACGTGCGTTCACACACTAAGTCTTTTTAATCTACGGCGATAAAAGTCAGGCTAGTCGCAATGAGTGCGACTTTGTTCAGTATTTCTTACTAAATCAACCAATTCACGAAAACGTTAACGTTTTCTGTTTTAGGAAGCCAAATGCGTTGCCCAAAAAGCGCCATTGTTGTATGGTGGCGCGTCGCTCTACTTCCGTTTTTCCGATTTACCTCCGTTGATCCTTATATTTTAGTTGCATTTACTTCCGTTTCCTTATCTTTCAGTTGTATCGGTTTATCTTTTAGTTGTATCGGTTTATCTTTTAGTTGTATCGGTTTATCTATTAGTTATACCGAATATGACATTGATGTATTTGCCCATAACATCAATTTATAGAGCATATCGATACATTTCGATATTTTGTCCGCTAAAAAACTGTATAAGCTACTTATATTATGTTACATATTTTGCGCCTAAACTAAGCTTATGTCCTTAATGAAATTAATATAAGGAAGACGGCGTGAAATCATTTCTAAACAGTGTTACAATCTCTTCTGATTAGGTTCGTATCATTTAGAATTAAGTTAAATTAAATTAACGATTGTATCCGTGAAAAGTAAAACAGCTAAAATATCTGAAATCCCATTTAATCATGGGTGTGGGGTTCTTATCATGTAGCATTGCACTATGAGATTCTTCTGGAAAGATTCGTATGTGTCATCAGTTTCTTAGCCAATGTTATTGGAACGCCTACATAAGTCGTCAGTTTCAACTTGGAAATCTGATGTGTATTCGGAAACAATTTTATCGATTAATTATTTATATTTATCATTAAAATGCTAGCATAGTGCTGAACTTTATTCAACAACCTTCCGATTCTGCGCCTAATACATTTGAAGGTGCGTTTTGGATTTATAACTCACTGTACACGTTCACGGAATTTCGAAGAACTATCAATATCATAGGGTTTAACATAAATTAAATAGTGCTAAATATGCTGCTCAATATACGTTAATTAATTTTGCCTGCTACAATTAGCTCAAACTCAAAAAAGTTGAAAAGTCACATGTTTACGAAAGTAATTACAGTATTGCACAAATATTTAAAAAAATGGTATAGAAGATCTTGACATAGTCACCTACGCAACGCTATACGGCACTGTTAGAAGTTGTGGAACACGAAGCGCGGATGAGAGGAAACATATAAGAAAGCCAAAAGGTAAAATTATTCCACTAATTTGCTCAGGCGTGAGCATTTTAAACTCGTCAGCATAATAACATCCCAGCTTACATCAGAACACACTAAAACAACCGGCTGAAAGAAAAATGCTGCAAAGGCACAAGCAGGAAAATCGTCCTCAAGAAAGTTTACTGGATCGTTTAAGAACAAGACTTTTGAGAAAGAACAGCGCAACCAAAAACAAACAAAAAGTACACATAGAAACGTCAGATTTGTCAGAAATTGGCGAAAGATCGCATGCATTCAGGTCTTCTAAAGCAGAACTTAAGAAATATTTGGGACCAGTGGAAAACGCTGAAATTGCAAAACGCCGAAAACGAACGGATGATAGAGGACGTTCCATTCAACTCGACTCATCGGATCCACGACGTCTTGACGAAGAGCAACGATCAAAGACTCTACCAAGATATTTTTCATCAAAACGAACACCGTTTAATTCCGTGCGTTGTAAATGGTGCGAACCAATTGAGCTGTCCGGTGCAGTGGAACATATTAACGAAACATATGACGGAACATACATTGATGAGAACGGAATATTTACTACAGTGCTTTGCTTGTCTGAAATATAAAGATTAGATGACTGAGAAAAAATACAGTTTCGCGTTGTTGTTGCGTCAAATAGCCCTGAAATTATTTGCTCGGCATCCGTACAAACGCACAAATTTTGTTTGTCCGAAACTTATCATGACTAGCTTTGGAACATGGCTCCATGCCAAGGAAACAAATTGTCAATGTATTGTCGTACACTCATGATTGAAGGAAATTTCGTATGGGGATTTACATGTAAACAGAATTATCCACCATACAGGATGACGCACGATTCTTATTTTGTTAAATAAACAGACTCTTGAAATAAACTCATATGCATGCAATTTAATGAATATTTCATTTAGTTACACAGTATCAGTATATATGTTGTCAGCTGGAAAAGTCGACAGAACACTTGACGCTGTCATTACAGAGCTATAGCTGATCTGTGCATGAATTACGGGATGAACTCAAAGGCAAAATTTAATTGTAAACACTAAAATTGACATTGTAATTAAAAGCATATATATATATATATATATATATATATATATATATATATATATATATATATATATATATATATATATATATATATATATATATTGATGTATTTCTTAGTGTATATATATAGGCATTGAGTCTCTGCATTTCTTGAAAAAAGTTTTTAAACAATTTACTGGAGGGGCAAAAATGCACGAATTAAAGCATGTTTTGTCATCTTCGACTTCACATGCAAACTAACTTCTGATGTTACAGCAATTAGTGTTAATTTCCCTTTTCATTAACGGACATATAACTCAGAGTTTTCTTGCGTGTATTCTATTAACTACTTGCGTGTATTCTATTAACTACCTGACTTAAACACAACTGATCGTGAAATTAGGCTATACACCTTCACATTGGTTTTCGATTCCTTTTCATGACACATAAATAATATTCACTTCTTGTTAATTTAAATAAATCCGAAATTATTTTAGCAGCTCATATTCTTGAATTAAAAACGGAGGAATTAACTTCGACGACATGCACTGCGTAAGATGATCCGATGGCGTACATGTATACACATGAGCAAATTGAGGCAGTAACGAATATAAATGTTCCAGACTCAAAGGTTCAACTAAAGACTTGTTTATGCGAGCCCAGAAAAGCAAGAAACTCTCCTGCGTGAGACCCATCTTAATGTCAATGCATATAAAATACAATTTGTTTTCATAGGGGAAACCTGCCAACCCGGCGAGGCGAGATCTCACGTTGTGCTGCTAAGTGGTATTTTAAATAAGTGCGATAAAATTTTCTGTATGAACACTTCTCATCCCACGAGATAGTTTGAGCTCAGATAATTGAATTGAATGGGATATCCAGAAAAAAAGCGCTATTATACAATAATACTATACCGTGAAATACTCAATCTGATTTGCCAATACCCGTACAGGATGAAACAATCCTACACGGAAAATGTAAATGCCTTCCGCGGGGTTTTCAAAATGTCGGACAATGAAAACATTTTAAATGTGTGAAATTTAACAATAGTTCGAAACAAAACGAGCGGCAAGTTCGCCAAAACAGTGAACATATATATATTTTCAATAACTGCAGAAGTTAAATTAAATTGTCTATTATTTCGCTGTAGTTAGTTTATAGAACAACTATCGAATGGTTTGTCGTGCAGAATAGAGTGATCCATGCAGTTGCATGGGGTGCTTCTCTACTTTTGAAAGTCTCGAAACATCCCCCGCCGTCCAGGGAAAGGTAACCATGGCAACTGGTCATGGACGTTATGGTATGCTAATATACCTGTGGCAAATTAGTTTGAAGATGATGGATTTCTATATAGGTTTGAATAATTTAATAATTACATAATTCAAAATATAAGAATACTAGCGCAGCATGATCAGTTAGTCACAAGAAAAAATATTTCGAAGACGTAATTTTCCAGTAAATTTTTGAATCGCTGTTGTGGGATACAAACATGCTTTTGACTGAACATAGAACAAATTTTATCCTTGCTGGCAAGCGGGTTCATATGATTACGTTCTGAATATGCGATTCAAACTTGTTGACAGTCGTCAGCGTGATACTGAGGACGAAATTTCTGTAACGACACGACACTTAGCACAGGACTATATATATATATATATATATATATATATATATATATATATATATATATATATATATATATATATATATATATATATATATATATATATATATATATATACTGTAATAAGCATCAATGTCACAAGTCTATTAGTAGAAGGAAAGGAAAAGAACCGGTACAGATTATCACCGTAAATAAGTTGATGACTGAATGTTGTACGAGAAACGGTAACCGGATAAACATGAAGCGCTAATAATGTAATTACTCGTGAGAAAATGAGAACAGTGTTCATATATAAAAACAGAATGTTGCTATAAAAGAATTAAATCCTACAATTATAACAGATACACAATATCGTGATGAAAAGCGACGGGGACAACGGCAAAATCTCATTCCACCCAGCCGTCAAGACAACACTGTAAGCGCTAATTAATAACAATAATATTATCCTCTGACCATGCCAATAGTTGGTGTCAAAGATCTTCCAAATCACTGCATAATCCCGTTTCTGACGCACAACCAGTTTTTCCATTGTTCGTGTTAACAAAAGTCGAGAAAGCAACTGATGTCAAATGGAATGGAATGACGTTCCATTCCGCATGCTATCAATTCCATACGGCGGGTTGATTGCGGCATTGTTTAGGGAGATAATGTCAAGAATGGTGCTGGTGTTGGATTGTGGCCAGGTTTAAGCTATTTGGGGTAATAAAGTCTCGAAATTTGCGTTCCTATGACATTCTCCACTCAATCCGCATGCCAACTCCGCCTTTGACCTTCACTCATGTGCACATGCAGATTTAACTTCTTACACGACGAGCAATCGTTTTATCAAACCTTTGAAATACATATTGCTTCCGAACGTTTGGCCACAGGTTCGTTTTGACAATAACAAAAATAATTAGAATGTTGGGAGAATAAAAACACGAGGCGTAGCGGAGTGTTTTATACGCTTCTCGAGTATGCGCCTAATATTACCCGAGTGCATGCATCACACCATAATATAAGCACGAGACGAGTTTTCTATTTGTTTTATAATACATGCACAATGTAAGTAGAAGATAATATAGTAAACAATTTTACACAAAATATTGACTTTGAAATTCTTCTAACAACGTAACTGAGTACATGTTACTAACATGTACTCAGTGATGTCACGCTGATGCTTTTCCGAGCGAAGGAGAAAAAGCAATAGAAACTTTTCATAAAATTTTGATGCCAATGTTGTGGAGAAACTGTTTAAGATGCTGTCAAAAACTCCGGTGATACTAATTTGCCAAATTTTTCAGTATCTGGGCTGCTGGAT
Organism: Paramuricea clavata; assembly: GCA_902702795.2. Classification (NCBI taxonomy): domain Eukaryota; kingdom Metazoa; phylum Cnidaria; class Anthozoa; order Malacalcyonacea; family Plexauridae; genus Paramuricea; species Paramuricea clavata. The sequence continues at coordinate 23,034 of CACRXK020005241.1, forward strand.
TTGCCATGAAAGATGTTACGTCGTAGGTTTCGTCGTGTTGCTCATTTTTAATTTTTTCCAAAATATATCTAGCCGTTTTTATCAGAAGCATTGAATTAAGGTACTCGCTAAATCACTAATATTCAGTTTTTGTTTCTCTTTCACCGCCGATAAGTTGATTACTGACCTTTATTGAACGAGAAACGTTAACGGGATAAACACGAAGAGCTAATAATGTAATTTCTCGGAAAAGTCGGCAAATTGTTCATAAATACAGAATGTCGCCATACAAGAATTAAATCGTGCAAACAGATGAAATCAATGGGAACAACGCCAAAACCTCATTCCACCCAGCCGTCAATACCGATACTGTAATATAATAATAATACATTCTACCCAGCCGTCAATATAGTAGGCTACTGTTTTAAAACACTATAATAATACATTCTACCCAGCCGTCAATACAGTACTGTAATACAATGGAAACTTTATTTTGACATTTTATGTATATGCAATTATAAATTAGTCACTATTTAAGAGCGGTTGTCTGTAATAGTCAGGTAAGACGTGTAAAATGAAAAAATTCAAAATCTTTCAAACTTTGTCAGAATGTAGGCCTATATGAAGTATTAATGTTGTGAAAGTTTTATTTCGATTGGATAAATATTGAAGGAGAGAGACGTCGAAATTTGTTTTCCCAGGCCACTTTCGGTTTTTAGAGGTCATTTTACGGCACTACCAAAATCGCTCTATTTTGCACGATAATGGGAATATTTCACAAAATATTATTTCGTTTTATAAATTAGAGTTCTTTATTGAGTAGCAGACGAAATGTAGAGACATTTCTGTTAAAAGTGAATATTTTACAGATTTTCTTAATGTTTTTTATTTTTGAACCTCTTTATTATATGCCATATTAGGCAGCGAATATCTCCATTGTTACATCGATTCAGTCAAAATATTCATACACAGATAAAAGAAATATGTTTTCGCTTGCTATTGATCAAATAAAATTTTGGGGCAACTTAAAATTGAATTTTTGACGAATTTTTTCGTAACCCCTATTTGACCCGAATATCCGTATGTTATGTAATCAACGTCGAGTCATGTAGTTCTATAAATAACCAAAGAGCTCGTCAAAAGCGTTTATTTCTCCAAGTAAACAAGCCTAGGCCTATAAAACTAACTTAGCTAAAGCTGTACGATTGGCAGAAAGCATTTAGGTCTAAATCACAATGTTTACAGTCGCTTATTGTTCAGGTATTAATGCCTATAATATATTGTATAGCCGGCGCCGCTGATTTGGCGGATTTGGTTTTAATTATATTTTATGAATTGAATTTATCAGAGATATGCCGCGATAAGTATAGCAAGTATATTTTCTCTCCCCTTTCCATAAACATCTGTTCTTTCACGTCTCGTCGTGCTTATAACTTTTCGAACATAAATAGTGCACGCGCTTTTTGTCAAAAACACTCATCGGTCAGTTTACGTTGAAATTGTAATTCGTTTACTTTATAATACAGTAATTAATATAATTAATATTAAAGCTGGATTCTTTCACCGTGATGTCATGCCAAAAGGGGTCTTTTCTATTTTTACAAAAGACCCTCTGTTGATTTATGATTTGGTAATATTTATTACAGTTGTATATTTGATTATTTTGTTGTTGCTCGATATAAACTTTGGTCAAACTTCAGACCAAACTTCTACGCACTCTTACTTATTTAGTAGTTTTAACTGGCGATCACTTTTAAAGCAGCAAGAAGATAAAGACAACGTGTACGTGTGAGTTATCCATGAAATAAATAGTTGGTTTACAAAATGAATTCCGTCTTCGTGGATAAAATTAATCAGTTATAAATAATTTCTCCTGTATGTGTTAAGCTACATGTAGGGATTTCCCCCAGTTTCTTCTCTTTTGTATGGCTGTTTGTGGTTACGCGTTATCTGACATATACTTTTTTGGTCCAATTTCAATTACATTTATCCAACCATTTCTGGATGATACATCTAGAGCACTCAGGCAGTTCTCAGGCCAAAAAAGTCAACTTGAAAGGGGGCCCAACTTTCCCAAAGGGGGGCCCGGAATGCTGGAATTGTGCAACGTGTTCTGAAATTGAGGTCGAAAAAGGTCTGAAAAATATTTTGAACCCCCCATTATCGCAAAATAATTTTTGGAACGTTTTTCCCAAAAAAAACGTCGCCGCACCCCCCCCCCCCCCTT
>CACRXK020005242.1:0-28745 GCA_902702795.2 Paramuricea clavata
CTTCCTCCTCATCACTTAACTTGTCATCACTTTCTACCCTATCACCTCTTTCATTATCATATCCTTCCTGAACAGGCTCATGACCAGCCAACAACTCATGTAAATCTCTTTCTACAAAATCATAACAAGAAAATTATTATTTCATGCACCGTCATCTCTAAAATTAGCAATCTTACACAATTAGCACTTTTTTCCATGTGCTAACCATAATGTTTATCATCTCATTATTGTCTTAGTACTGCGTGCATACATTATACACGTCCTAATTACGCATTCAGTGAGTTTTTTTAATTGATCGGGAAAAGCAAGACAGAATTTTGTTCATTTCTCGTTCAACTTTTAACCAAATTCAACCAAATTTTAATCAGTTCTTCCTTAGCCGATGGGAAGTGCATTCAAAAGATTTCGTATGAATATGTTTGGTATTTCCACAGGCGGCCCAATCTTACCCTGTGTTATTAATTACGTTATATCTCTATATAAATAGTATATTGAAAATCATTAGAAAATCCTGTGTTATTAATTTATTACGTTATATATATCTTTATATAATAGTATAATGAAAAGCACTTACATGTGTTTCTTGAAAAATTTTAACGAGAACCGGCCAAGATTGGCGTTGACAAGAGGTTAACGGCCATAGTTGTGGTTGACATGAAGATTAACATGAGGATTAACAGCAAGAAATAATACAAGGCTGGTCACTTTGACCGTTAATTGGACTAATTGGGACAAACGCTGACAGAAATCAATCCAATAACGCGAACTTCGGCTGTCACATCCTCGCCAAATTACGTTACATTGGAAGAGCGATAATTTTTACATAATATACTTTTCTTTAACAGAATTGAACAATATCTTCCTGCAGAAAATGCCAATTGAAACTTACAAATGTCTAATTTTCCGATGTTTGTGACTGGTATGAATTCATAGCCTTCAAATTCGAATTCCACGCTGCATTATCATTAGTCGGCTTTCAAAACAACAACAGGACATTTCCAGTAAGAGAGCAAACGTTTGGGGAGTTACCGAATGGCCTCTGCGAATGGCCTGTTGTTGTTTTGAAAGCCGACCAATGACAATGCAGCTAAAATCTTTTATGCTTAAGAATTGCAAAGTAGATTTCTTAGCAAATTCCAAGGTTGTGTTTCACTTCCGAGTAGCGGGCGGAGGTATACCGTCTCTGAGTGCCCTCTAGTTTACGAATGTTTTGTTTAGAACTGATAGCGCCGCCCATGCAGTATATATAAAGTTAGTTCAGTTTATGTTCCCTCCTGTAGTAACACTGGACCAGTAAGAGATGATCTTTACTGGACTATATATAAAGTTAGTTTAGTTTAAGTTTCCTCCTGTAGTAACAGTGGATCAATAAAAGATGATCCCTACTGGAATTCTATATAGAGAGAACAGTTTAGAGCTGATAAAGCTATCCAGCAAAAATAAAGTTAGTTTAGTTTAAGTTTCTTCTGCAGTAATAGTGGATCAATAAGAGATGATCCTCACTGAATCTCTAGGGAGAACAGTTCAGAACTGATAGAGCTATCCAGCATAAATAAAGTTAGTTCAGTTTAGGTTTCCTCCTGTAGTAACACTGGATCAATAAGAGATGATCCTTACTGGACCTCTAGGGAGAACAGTTTAGAACTGAGAGAGCTATCCAGTATAAATAAAGTTAGTTTAGTTTAGGTTTCCTGCTGTAGTAACATTGGATCGATACGAGATGATCATTACTGGACCTCTAGGGAGAACAGTTTAGAACTGATATGATAGAACGATCCAGTATAAATAAAGTTAGTTTAGTTTAGGTTTCCTCCTGTAGTAATACTGGATCAATAAGAGATGATCTTCAATGGACCTCTAGGGAAGTTAGGGAGAACAGTTTAGAACTGATAGACATATCGTATATAAATAAAGTTAGTTTAGTTTAGGTTTCCTCCTGTAGTAATACTGGATCAATAAGAGATGATCTTCAATGGACCTCTAGGGAAGTTAGGGAGAACAGTTTAGAACTGAGAGAGCTATCCAGTATAAATAAAGTTAGTTTAGTTTAGGTTTCCTGCTGTAGTAACATTGGATCAATACGAGATGATCCTTACTGGACCTCTAGGGAGAACAGTTCAGAACTGATAGAACTATCCAGTGTAAATAAAGTTAGTTTAGTTTAGGTTTACTCCTGTAGTAACACTGGATCAATACGAGATGATCCTTACTGGACCTCTAGGAAGAACAGTTTAGAACTGACAGAGATATCCAGTATAACTAAAGTTGGTTTAGTTTAGCTTTCCTCCTGTATTATCGGCATATTATAGACAAATAAGCACTGGGCTTCCCTGGACCTTTTGGAGAACAGTTAAAAACTATAATAGAGCCACCGAAAATTATTTCTAGCCGAGGCCTTAAGGTTGGCCGGTTGGTGAATTGCATGGGCAAACGCAACACGTGTGATCGACATTAAAAATCATCATTATCATAAAAACATTAGCCAGCTCACGAAACTCTCGCAAGCTCGCTCGCAAGAAGCAGAGTTGATCGAAAGTTTAACGAAGACGTCCCCCCAAAAGCAAACGACTCTGAAGACATATCAGGTGAAGGTAATATGTTTAAAATTCTACTAACCTTCCTTTGTGTAATAGTTTGGTCATTCTGAGAAAAAAATGTGACATATCTTGATTAATTAACAATTATTCGCCGAAGGCGAGGTGATTATCGGTGAATAAAAACCGAGACAAAGTCGAGGTTTTTATTCACGATAATCACCAAGCCTGCATGAGGTAAATAATTGTTTTAGTATAATTTCTCAACTCTCATGCAAACTCTCGTTTCTCAACTCTTATCAACTCTCATGTAAACTCTCGTTTCTCAACTCTCATGCAAGATCTCCTTTCGCGACACTCATCAACTCTCATTCTCTTTTGATCGGAGCTTTATCATATCTTGTTTTGTTTCTAAAGGAAACACATCAGATTACGAAGTAGTTGGAGGGCCATCAAGTGCACACAAGACTTCCGGATACGAAACACCAGGCCAAAATAAAATGTATAAAAAGCCCAAATAATCGCCAGAAAATCCAGGTTATGCTGAGCTTGATAACAATAGACTCCAAGGCAGAAATAAAACTGATGACACTGATCAGAAACTAGTAAAGCGAGGCTCAGATTATGTTATACCAGCTCACGAGAGAGGAGAGTCGTACGAAGACGTCAAAATGGGAAGAAACTTACCAGCTGGCTACTAGGAGCTGGATCAATGCAAACGTGAAGCCGATGATTACCAAAAGTTGATGAAAACTTGAACTTGTTGAAGGTCGCGCACATGGTGTGCACCACTGCTCTTAAAGGGAAGAGACAATAAAAGTTAACTTTGTTTCATTTCAAGGAACTTTTAATTAAGCGATATAATTACGCTTGATATTTGTGATGTTACTCTGAGTGTATATCCACAGCAAGCTTGAAGAATATGCCCGGTCACGGTGGGAATCTAACCTACGACATTTGGAATACTAGCCCAATGCTCTGCCAACTGAGCTACGCGGTCAGGTCGGTTCGAGTAAGTAAACTAAGTGATATTTCGGAACAGAATCTAGTTCCTTCGATACCAATATAATCTATTATAGTAATATGATTTTTTGTCCGGTGTGGATATACACTCAGAGTAACATCACAAACGTCATACTCACCTGAGTACACAACACGAACACAGAAAATAGATCACATTACTATAATAGATTACATTGGTATCGAAGGAACTAGATTCTGTTTCGAAATATCACTTATTCGAACCGACCTGACCGTGTAGCTCAGTTGGCAGAGCATTGGTCTAGTTTCCAAAGGTCGTAGGTTCGATTCCCACCGTGGCCGGGCATATTTTTCAAGCAGTCGCCCGTTGTGGATATACATTCAGAGTAACATCACAAACATCAAGCTTAATTATATCGCTTGATCAAAAGTTCCTTGAAATGAGATATGTATACGCAGTGGCGTAGCCAGCCCGGCAATTTAGTCCCGCTATGCAAATTCAAAATTATTATCGTTATTCATTTCTTTAGAAATTGATTGTTTTCACAGTCAATGAACACGAAAATATTTGCATAGCGGGACAAAATCGTCTGGCTGGCTACGCTACTGTGTATACGTATATCATTAACTATTCATGAATAAAAATCATAAGCGCATCGTTATATAAACTTAACTTTGATTTTCTCGACTTGCATGCACAACGTATTTTTTTGAATATGGATCATCAGTCTTAGTTTTGAGTCTTAATTTTGAGCCTCGCTTCTTAACTCTCCTTCAACTCTCGTAGTCTCGTTTGATTGAAAGAAGTACTTAAGCCTGGATGAGAGGGCATCAGACCTTTATTTTGTTAATCTATGTGACTGCCAACTAAACTCTCATCCTCAGAAAAAGTTTTCAAAATAAACTAATGTAATGTAAATTCCTTTCTTGGGAAAAATCAAGCTCAACAGCAGAGGCGTTTCACAGAAACTCTACCTTCGAAATCCCGGCCCGAATACGCGGAAAGCAAATATAGACTGCTTTAATTTCCTGCCGAAGTTTGGGAAGAAATGTAATACAAGTATGTATATTGTTTTCCAACTGTGTAAAGGCATGGGTGCATGTGTATAACCATAGCCTATCAAGGGGAAGATGGCTGTGAAACTTATTATGTGTGTTAGCTCTGGTTATTAGTCAACCGATTTATTCATAAATCTGGTCCTTCACCGTCACATGGATGCGTATTGTATTTTTGCCCAACTAACCAATAGCATTATGTTTTAGGAAAGTTACCTATCATTACTCAAACAATATATATGGTAAATTGGAAGTTGCTATTGGTGGATTTAGCACAAATACAATACCACGTCTGACCACGTAAAGCAATGTTACAGCAAACATGCAGGTAATTATAAGATGTGTACAAATGAGCAATTCTACACGCGTAAATTCCACTAAAAAAAAATTTCCATGGACAGAAAATTTGTGTCGGTCAATCACATTTTACAAAATTTTCTTTCTGCGGAAAATTTTCCTGCGTGGAAATGGGCCTCTACATGTGTAGTGGAAAACGGCCTTAAGTCTGGATGAGAGTTGGCAGTCACGTGATCTTGGTTGGCTGTTCTTAATGCCTTCCCAACACTATCATGTACTCTATTTAAGTTGAAACATAGTTGGAACAATCATTAAATCTTTATTTTGTTAATCACTTAATCTAGAGCTTGAAATGTTCCCCGCGTAACAATGTGTGACTTGAGCCATGCAACTCTCATCCTCAAAAAAAGTTTTGAAAATAAACTGATGTAGTGAAACTTTTGATAACATTTTCAACTTCCTTTCTTTCTCGGGAAAAATCGAGGGAAAAATCAAGCTCAACAACAGAGGCAGTTCGCGGAAGCGCTATATACCAATAATTCATGAGTAAATTAGCCAACCATATTGCTTTATTTTGCTCACATGATAATACTGGATATCTAATGAAGTGCATTGATCCAGTCTTAGGACTGGGTCAAAATTAATTAAATAGTGATTTATGCGCATGAGATGTCATTTCAAATCCTCCAATTCGGACTGGACTAGATTTCAAGTCCTCGCATTTTGATCCAGTCCTCGGCTTCGCCTCGAACTTGATCAAATTGCGAGGACTTGAAATCTTGTTTCGTTTTCATAGTCGGATTTGAAGTAATATATGAACAACGAGAGCGAGTGTTTCACCGGGATATCCAAACACGAGAAAACAATGTATGAGAACACGAGCGCGAAGCGCGAGTGTTTTCATACATTGTTTTCGAGTGTTAGGATATCCCGGTGAGACACGAGCTCGAGTTGTGATATGGCTTCTCAAATAAATCGAGACGTAACAGAATGTTTTCGTTTGCTGATACGGATTGTCACTCGTGTGTACGGGGTCCGTACGAATTTGACGGATCGTGAAGCTGCTTCACGATCCGTATCACGTCGACAGTATTGGACATGTATGGACTTTTAAGTGTTTTTATCTTTAGAGATTGACAAATTCTCCTGCAACTTTGAAGTTCCTAACAGTTGCCAATGGACTCAAGATTCCAGTGATGATTTCAGTTGGACCAGACATCAAGGTTTTACAAAAACATCTGACACTGGTCCACTAACAGATCATACCAAGAGTGTGGGTAAGTGTTATATTCTGTTGACTGAGATAACATCAGCATCACTTTTATCACCATATTCACCATCATTATCACTACTATCAGCGCTATCATTATCACCTGTTCACCAGCATTATCACCACCCATAAGTATCAACATCTCCACTACAAACACCATCATCACCGATATCACCACCATCACTATCATCATAAGTTCTATATCTGCTGACTTTTTATTTAAAGATTCTTGTGTATTGACTCATTTTTTAGTTGAAGTATATTATATTTCAATTTTTAAAAAAAACATTGCATTGTTTTACCGAAGATGGATAATTAAAAGTTATTCTGTGAACTCGAGTCGTACATGAGCTGATAAACGACGAGGTGCGTAGCACTGAGTTGGCTATCTGTTTGAATAGTAGAGAATAAGTAGAATAACTGTTTTATTATGTAGACAACTACTGAATTCACACAATCACTTGTATGGCAATATTTCGATAGTCTAAGTTTAGCAATCAACACAACTTTCCCTAAACCTGATAAACCACTGCTGCTATTTCTTTAAGGTTACAGAACACCTTTTTGGCGTTTTACGGAAAATCGCTACTGCATGCATGCGCGCTCAATATCAGCCCGATTTTAATCAAATTTTTACCAAATGTTCACCAGTGCATGCAAAATATGGGAACGTTGTAAAATTGACAATCAATAAAATAATGTAAGAATTATTCAGGAAAATCTCAAATCGCAGTACCTTTACGCTTTTGAGTTGTTTTCCAATGTATTTTATTAATTTATTAAGTAACTCTGCGAGTTTTCAACATTTTTCGTTCAAACTTGTCAGATACAGTAGTAGAACTAATCTAATGCTTTCATGAAAATCAATAAAAATATTTTAGGCAAAATTAACACTCAAAGGTGTTCTGTAACCTTAAATAATACTTCAACCATTGCTGAAAACTTGAAATTCTTATATATTTAAGGCTTTTAAGTTTAGACAAATTTCCGGTCGAAGCTCTCGCTAAAAATTTAGATATTCTGAAATACCGAAATAAAAGATGCAAATTTGTAGATACAAGCTTGAAAATAACACTCTAAATAGTGTCTTTGATTGTGATACAAACAAGACTATTACGATAAATATATGTTGAAAGAGGCCGAAGTTATCGGCAAAAGGCATGCCTTGGTAATAAATTGTTTGCATATTTGTTCGGGGAAATTGTGTGAAATATGGTATCGCTTCACCTCCAAAGACCGTACATCGCTATAATGTTTACATTTTACTAAAACCATCAATAGGATTGTTTCACTGAATCGGATGGTAGTATGCACTGAACCAAATATATGAACCACCAAAGTAAACTGACGATATCGACCTGATTTAATTATATGTGCAAACGAAAAAGAGTATGCCTTCAACTACAAACTTTCATAAACTAACGGCTCTTTCGTATGCCTTTAACTACAATATTCCGCACATGCGCAGGCTAAGAACTTGTCGTCACACGAAACATTTTTATGGTTTTTTACACAGTGGTTAGAAAAAATTAATAAATAAAAAGTTTTAACTATAGTTTAACTACTAAAATTTTATTTGGTAACCCGTAAACAATTACTGGAAGTATTTTCATTGTGTTTTTATTCCTGTTGATGCTATAAAAAGCGAATAACTGGTGATTTTTCAGCCACCATCTTTCTTTTTTTTCTACTGGGTGGATATGAGCTAATATCTTGCCAGTAGAGAGCCAATCAAATTTCAGAATATTTCATATCCGGTAGTTGTCCAATTGAGGGATTGACTGGATTGTTATAGTAATTATCATCATGCCCCATTCATCATGAGCACCACCATCACCTCCACCATTGTTTTCATCACCATCGTCGTAACCATCATAACCATAACGAACTCTTACTTTCACCAACATAAATACACACCATCATATCTACTAGTATAAAATTTCTATCATATAGACAAATTTAGCTAAAAGTAAGTTTTGGGATAACATCGCTCATTTGAAGTCCTCAAATTTCATAATATTTTTTATTCTATAGACCCTGTAAACAAGAAGCAAGGTCCCGGCTTCATACGACATAGCGGAGGCAAGTGTATTCATTACTTATTGGGCTCTTACAACAAAAGACCAAAAGAAGGAGAATCCCTTGTGACATACCAAGGATGTGGACATGACTGGTAGGAGTTCCGACTCTGGCCGAATGGGACACTGATGCTTACTAATAAATATAGCATGTGCGTGAAACCTACTGGTCCGGTGACTGATGAAGTGAAGGTTGGTAAACTAGTTTTGTGATATATTTCTTGTTTCAATGTGTTAATCTCTACTGACTTTATTTTCACTGGATACCCTACCAACCTAACGTACCTTACCTAACCTAACCTAATTATAACCTAACCTAACCTAACCTAACCTAACCTAACCTAACCTAACCTAACCTAACCTAACCTAACCTGCCTAACTACATATTTATCTGCCTCTTTTTTTAAAGGTGGGTATTTTCAGCAGTTGTGATGCGACAGACACGTGGAGTTGGACTGCCCAAGGATCACTGCAGTACAAAAAGAAAATGTGTGTTAAGCCTAGAGGGGCGCAAGGAATTTATATAAAACTCGTGCTTGACTCAATCTGTGATCAACCACAAAATGTCTTCGTGTTTGTGCCCAGTAAGTGTCTCTCAGTGCTTTATATAACTGGACTATCTCACGTGAATTGTCATGGGAAAAGTAGAAGGTGATGGAAAACTGTATGACATTTACATGCCAAAGAACTGTATCGATTTTAAACTGTTCTTCCTAGAGTTCCAGTAAGGGTTATTCCTTATTGACCCATTCTTACTATAGGAAGAAACCTATAAACTATACCAACTTTATTTATACCATCAGAGTATTAAAAATTTCAGAGCTTGAAAGATAGCTGAAAATTTTCTGATATTTGTCCTACAGAAAGGTATGTAACAGTCTAGTGGCGCCGTGGGTCTCATGTATTAGGGGGGGGGGGGCAAAGTCAGTATTTTTCCGGACAAAAACATTTTAATTTATCTCTCTCTCCCTCCTCCCTCCACTACACCCCCCCACCCCCGTCGACAACTTTCTTGTCAAAAAATTTTCCGGAAAAGCACGTTACAATGTTGTAAAATGCGGATAATATAGCCTTGCGAAGTTTGCCATTTTCAGCCATTTTGTATTACGCGCGGGAAATACATACCTCCTTCGGGAAAAGGGTATGTATTTCCCGTTTGTAATACAAAATGACTGAAAATTGCAAACTTCGCAAGGCTATATTATCCGCATTTTAAAATATTTCGCAACGAAACTTCGGAATATTACTAATTTTGTGATGCTCTTTCAAGCTGTGATAAAATTTTTGTCTAGACTTGTTGAAATCTAAATTTTAGTCAAAAGGTGAAAGGTCCATTGCTTTCGTAGCACCTTTTCCGAATTAGCACTTGGCGGCCCTGCTTGACCATGAAGATTCCGACAACATTACCAATTTTCCGACGAGTCTCAACAATTGGGGGGCATGCCCCGGCCACGGCGCCACTGGACCAGTCATTATTTATGGCGGGAGTTAAACATTTTGCTGATCCAACCATTAAAAAGTCAAAAAATGTTTACTCAACCTCAAATATCATTTAAAAGATAAATACCCATCCCTGGCCAAAAACGTTAGAGCAGGGTACCATTCAATTGTCACACATGCCCTTTAGTAGGCCTTTACCATTTGTGTGACATGAGTTTGATAACTGCTTGTGCAATTTTCTGCAATCTAAAGTTTCATGTTTTTTGCACATGTACTTTCTTGGGAGACAAATCGGAAAATGATCAAGATAGTGACTCTCCTCCAGGGGGAGTTCTAAAAAAAGGCCTTGAAAAATCCAGGGGGAGGGGTGAAAAAGACCGCATGCAGAAGTCCAGGGAGTGGGGTGATTAGAGACCAAAATTCAGAGGATGGTCCGCGATTAAAGCCATTTGCCAGGGGTATCTGGCAATGAATTCCTAGGAAATTCCGGCGAGTCTTCATGCTTTGGAGATGACAATAATTCTTTATTGCCCAGCCTTTTACTCACTCAAAATTTTGTTTACCCAACCCTTTTCTCTTTGGTGCCATGCCCCCTTCCCCCATAAATAAGGAACTCCCTTAAGGCTCTTTCCTTCCACTCGTCGCAAAAATCAAGTCGCAAGCTCGCTGCGAGTGTTTGAATCTAATTAAAATAATTCGAGCATTGTGATTGGTTGAAAGCGCGCTCGCAGTGAGCTTGCGAGTTGACTGTTGAGATGAATGGAAAAGAGGCTTTAAACACCATGTACTTAGCTTCACTTTCCTGCAGCCTTTTTTAATTTTACATTTTTTCATGCTTAACCAACATCACGTTTCTCCTTTCAGCATCCGGTTGGTATTTATACATCGAAGCCTCGCAAAGGAAACCGAACAACAAAGCTCGATTGATTTCGCCATCGACAACAAAAGCCAAATCCTGTCTCCACTTTTTTTACCACATGTACGGCGCTGGCGTGGGTGAACTTCGGGTATTTATTTTTATTTATTTATTTATTAACTCTCCCAAACAGTACACATGCAAGTATCATGGCATCAGGTGACAGGGTCAACATACATAAACATAGTATCATAGTGATACATAAACATCCCTTATCGGTAGTGAAGATTCAGTGAACAAAGAACAAACCTATACTATACTTTACTTTACTTTATTATATGGACAATGGTGTTTTACTGGAAACTAAAACACTCGTAGACTCATGCGTCACTATATCTGGGACCAGATGCGCGTATTTTCCGCATTTCACCCTTGCGAGTGACAATTTTCCGCCATTTTCATTGTTGTCCGATAATTACAAAAATGATCAACATGTTGCTGGAGAAAGGAATAGTTCCTGAAAATTGGAAATTGGCACTTGTAGATTCCCGTCTTAAGAAACTTGGTATGGATTTAGTGTTTGAAAATTTTAGACCTGTTAATAATCTTCATTTTCTTGCAAAGGTAGCTGAGAAAGTTGTCATGTCGCAATTAGTTAATCACTGTAACGAAATTGCACTACTGCCTGTCAGTCAATCAGCATATCGTCAGTTCCATTCAACTGAAACTGCGCTGCTTAAAGTGCAGAATGACATACTTATTAATATGGACAACGAATAGGTTACGTTGCTTGTTATGCTCCACATGAGTGCTGCCTTTGACACTATAGACCATAATATTCTTATTGATATCCTCAAGAATGATTTCGGAGTAGTGGACAGCGCACTTCAGTGGTTTAGATCGTATCTGGCTAATAGAAAGCAGAAAGTTGTCATTGATCGGTGTAAGTCCTCTGAGTTTATGGTTGCTACTGGAGTTCCCAAGGCAGCTGCCTGGGTCCTGTTCTATTTTTACTTTACGTGTCTGGCCTTTCTGAGATTATTTCTAAACATCTGCCTTGTCATCATGCTTATGCAGATGACACACAATTGTATCTTTCTTTTAAACCTCAGAACTCATTGCATCAGGAGTCAGCTGTTAAAGCAATGGAAGATTGTATTGATGAGCTTCGAAACTGGATGTCTGCACATCGTCTTTTTATTCAAAGTAGCAAGACAGAATTTATTATTATTGGCTCTCGTCAGCAATTATCCAAGGTATCGATTGACAAATTGAGGGTAGGAGAAGTATTGATTTCTCCAGTTGGCGCTGTTCGTGATCTTGGGTCTTGGTTAGATACTCAAATGTCCATGAATTTGCATATTAGCAAAATCTGCAGCAAGGCCTTTCGAAGCCTTTACCATATCAAACAAATCAGGAAATACTTAACTGACGATGCTACCAAAATTTTAGTTCATGCATTTATTACATCTCATTTGGATTATTGCAATTCCAAAATATCAATTAAATCGATTGCAGAAAGTGCTAAACGCTGCTGCTCGTGTTGTATGCCTTGTACCTAAGTTTGATCACATTACACCTACATTGATGAGACTGCGTTGGTTACCGGTTAAATATCGTGTTATATTCAAGATCGTACTGTTGGTTTATAAAGCTCTGCATGGATTGGCTCCCAAATATATTTGTGACATGTTGACAAAGTAATAACCACACTTTGAGATCGGACGAAATAGGGCTTCTTCATGTTCCAAGCACACGTAGAAAGTCTTTTGGTGATCGTGCCTTTTTGAAAGCAGGACCTACTCTATGGAACTTAGTACCATGTGAGATTCGGCTTTCACCTTCGTTGGAATCTTTTAAGACAAATCTTAAGACATTTTTGTATAGAGATGCGTACATTAATAATACTTCTTGTTTTTAAATATTTTTAAATAGATGCTTATAGTTGTTAAATGTTGTGTAAATAACGTAGGGAAACTTTTAAATTAGCTTCCTATTTTATGTAATTAAGCGCTTTAGAATATTCTATAGTTTTAGCTCGGTACAAATTAATAAATTATTATTATTATTAAATTATTGTTGTTTTGAAAATACAAATTATTTATATAAAACGAAGTTAACGTTGGAAATAAAACAAATACATTTAAAAGACATCTTCAGATATGTAAAATTTATTCTAGTTTTAGTCCACACTATAATTTAAAAAAAATATCATTTTTATACTGGTCTTTCGCGTGCTTATGCGTCAATCAATTTACACTGTTAACATCCTCCCCAGGCATACCCCTGGGCATTTGAACGTTTTGAAGTTTTGTGGTCCTATTTTCCACTCCCAGGACAAAAATGCTGTTCAAATGCCCCACATAACGGAAAGTTGATGGTCATGCATATTATATATATTAGACAAAAGATATAGAACATGTAAATTTTTGCGGTATTCTGTAGTACATACACCTGTATAACTTCAACAGTTTAATAAATAAGACACTTATTAAACGTATAGTAGTATTAAACAACTTACACCTCATGCTTTATAAAGCTTCCAAAAAGTATTTGTAGTAAACTCTATTTTGAATTTTGTTTTAAAAAAGTTTTTTAATAGTCTTAAACCTCGCGTAATCTGGTGTATTAAATGGTCAAATGCCCCATGTCTTGTGACTCAGCATCAAATGCCCTACCCTATAACAGCATTTCAAAAGGTCAAATTCTCCACTGCGGGGATAAAGCAAAGTGTTAAATGCCCAGGGGGGGGGGGGGAGTGTTAACAGTGTAAATTGATCGGCGCATTATTTACATGTCGTCTTTGCGTGTATTTTTGTAACTCTGAATAAGTCCATATATTAAACATAACATTAAACGGTTGCGACACGAGAACATAAATCCTTATCTTTTCGTAACCGTCTAATATTCTCTCGACGTATCGAGTACTTTCGTTTCCACAGAGCCTGAAATAACATTTTTTATCACATGTACAGCACTAGGGTGGGTAAACTTCAGGTATTTTGGACCAGGAACTGGGCCTCAATCGCTCTCTTTCTCAATACTTTGACTATCTCAGCATATATTTTTGCAAATGTTATTGTGTCCATATAAGGCATTATTTAATGTCCATTACGTCATTGTTTACTACATCACCCCCTGAACAAAATTAAACGCAACAAAGTAGTTCATAATATTATACTACAAGTCTTGTACAGACTGTCCAAATCTGTCTGGTTTGCCTCGTATTCTTCTTGATCTTCCATACTAGTTCGTTTGCCACCTCAGCTTGATTTGCGTTATTCGTTGCATTGCCTCTTTCGATTATATTGTCCGGACGGTCTAGATTTATTTCGTTATCAATATCCGTATCGGTGTTCATCGGTTTTGGTATTCGTTTGAAGTATGACACGTTTCGTGTTTAGGCCTATAACATGTCCGTTTTGGTTTCGTGCTATCACACGTGAATGCTCGTGTTTGGTTACAACGTAAGGTATGGGTTTAAAAGTTGAAGTCAGTATATTTTTTCGTTCTTGACGAGCAAGTACATGATCTCCGAGATTTAGTTCACTTTCCTTTAACTTGTGCTTTCGAGCATCATATATCTCGTTGTACTTTTTTCTTTTCCTTTCGTTGTGTTGAGCTTCTTTGTGTCTGTTCAAGATATCCTTGTTTAGGACACTGAGATAATAAGGATAATTGTCCTATATAGCCTGAACAGTTCGGTTAAATAAAAGTTCTGCCGGTGGTACTCCCGTTGCGCAATGCGGCGATGATCGGTATAATGTAGCAAGAAACGACCCAGTTCCTGCTTCTAAGGTCGTTGTTGTATGTTTGCTGTTTTCAACGCCTCACCGAGTACTTGAATGAACCGTTCCGCTTCGGCGTTGCTTTGACGCCATAATGGGTTGAGAATTCAAGTCTGGTTCCCAATGTTTCTACATAGCGTACCGACGCTATCCGTTATTTGTCTTAATTATTCTTGGAATACCGTGAACCGCGAATATCTTGTCGTGTTTTGGTATCACCACCGATGCTTTTGTTGATCTTACTACCTCAATTTCGGGAAAACGACCCTTGGGCATTTCTATGGGGCTGGTTATCGGTTCTCGAGTATTAGATTTTCCAAACCGCTTGACATGGTATGCCAGAAAAAAATAAAGCTATCCTTACCTGAATTGTTCAAAATACATTTGTCGATCGTTTGCATCGTGAAAATCAAACATACCTGAGAAGAATCAAGCGTGCGCAACCCAAAATAAAGTTTGACCTCCACCATCTTTTAGAAAAACCTCCTGAATAATTAATTATTTTCTCAGAATTACGCCATCTTTACAGACAGATTGACAAATCGAAATCTCGACCATACATAACTCGGCCAAAGAGACTGGAAACACGCAAACGCAATACTTCATGCTAAGAGTAGTTAACAGCAATTAGCAATTAACAGCAATTAGAGTAATATTCGATTTTTATATTTTACGATGTTCTGAAGGGGAGGGGGCAAATTTTCTGTGACAACGGCATCCATTGGGTAAATCCGTACGTCAGTATATAAATATTACTTTATGCCATACACTATACAGTATAGTTTAAATGATAATGATACTAATTTGAAAACTGATTGATATTTTTTGTTTGAACAAATGTTTGGCCAATTTGTCATTTGATCGGAAAAATTGTAATTTTGTCGGGAAATGTTCGCCCGCTATTTTAGGCTCTTCTATCGTGAGCTGAAACACATTCATACACTGATAAATGTATACATGTATAATTTTAGGTCTACGTGAAATCTGGGGGTAAGATGGATTTTATGTGGAGTCTTTCTGGAAACCAAGGTGACAAGTGGAATCCAGCACAAGTGACAGTGAACGATCAAACGGCGTCATATCAGGTGAGCATGTAGACCAGTGAGCACCAAAATATAACTGAATCCAACTATAGCTTACAATGGCTACACGGCTTTACATTAATTATTTAATAAAGCCGTGTTCGTTTTATCTCACCGTGTTTTTCAATTTTTACCGTGACAACACGGCCAACACGGCCTTCTAGCTAAGACCCTGTAAGTGTATATAGAATTAGAAATACCTGCTAGTTCAAATGCTAAATATTTCTGATCTACTAGTGAACGGAAACGACCTTACTTTTCTACTTTTCTTGCAGTATGTAATCGAAGGTGTACGTGGTAAAGATATCAAGGGAGACATTGCAATTGATGATATCTCTCTCATGATTTCATGTCTTTCAGGAGGTGAATCGTTTGTGTACTAATAGTGAGCTTAAGGAAGCGACATTTTTGACAACAGAAACGTTGACCGGAAGCAAATGTGACGTTTGCAACCAACCAACATTCTTGACCCAGTCGTTTAACGTTAGTCATGCCGTTCTTGTTGTCGAAAACGTCGCTGTAGGCCGACATACCATCAATCTTTAACAAAATAGAGCAGGAAAGCTGGGTATCTTCGTAGTTCATCATTCGGTGGTATAGTTTATAGCATATTTTTACGATTTTAGAAAATCAAACTACTAAACCGACAACATTTACAGTTTCCACTACACCTGCAAGTTCACCATCTCTAACTAGTTCTGAAGGCAAGTGATGTTTTTTTGTCTAATTATACAGCACATATAAGGATGCATTGTATATATAATAATGTCTACAGACACAATTTTTATGTAATGTGGTGCAGTGGATACGGTGAAGTTATGTATAGTGTGTGTGATCTGGTCTGTTTTGTGTAGTGAAAGATATAGGTGGGAAGCTAATCATCTTTGCTTGTGGGAAGCATGACCATTGCATGTGAGAGATTCGAGCGGCCCTGAAACTTTTTGAAAACCAGAGTGCCTGGAGAAGACTCTCGAAGCACAACAGAGATCTAACCACAACTCTACTTAAGTGAATTTTCAAATACATTAAGTCAGATTCAGGGTCACCCATCGAGCAACAATACCCGGTCTTCAACCTTCAGCAGCAGGCTTAAATACTTTTTAGTGCAAAGTTGACGAAGTCAACCAACCAACATTCTTGACCCATTCTTTTAAGCTGGAGTTACACGAGCAACAAAATTGCTGCAACTTGCAACAAAATCTGATTTCAACACGTGTTAAGTAAAAATATCGACACACGTTGCCTTGTGATTTGTAATTCTATTTCCTTGTTATGCTACGTCACAAGGAAATCACATGAGATTGCATAACAATTACCCAACATTCAGTGCGTACCTAATTCGGCGTTCAGTGAGGGTACAGAAAATTCTGTGCTCAAAATTATTGAAAAATATTTAAAATTTTAATTGAATTCGTTACAAAAGAACGCTTAAAAGCGAAACCAACTGTTCCGGAGCAATTTGAACCAATAATTTGGTGGTTTTGCTCGAGGATTCAGTGCGATTACCAGGCATCGTCCACGGACTCAACATGGCCGACTCCGAGGGCGAAATTTGATGCAACAAAAATCACGAGGCAAGCGCTCCCGCCAAAAATCAAGGTCTTCCTCGCCGGACTCGGCTGACGGCGACCAAACAACCAGCCCTAAACGGGCAAGGCTCGAGGATGAACAGAACGACGACGTAGCTGTGTTGCTTGCCGAGTCCCAGCCCCAGGGGGAAAACTCTGGCAATGACAATGAAAAAGAGTTTGGCGCAATTTTGGACAGCGTTGTCCAAGAACTGGACGAAGAACAGTTGGGGCCTGATGTGTCCGAGAAGCTTGCCCAAGTTATTAATAAAACTCTGCGCTCAAAATTGAGCGAGGAAAAACTTAAAGAAAAGCAAAACGCTTACCCCAGACCGCAAAATTGTGAATCACTAGAAACTACTCGGGTTAATCCAGAAATCTGGGCACAACTACAATCTTCAACCAGATCTCGGGACATACGTCTCCAGAAAGTACAAAGCCTCTTGCTGAAAGGGCTACTGCCATTAGTTCAGCTCCTTGAAAATTGTCGACAATCGGATGATAGGTCGACTGATAAAGGAAAAATCATCAAGCCGGCACTTGACTCAGTAAGCCTAGTCGCTCAGGCAAATGTAGAGCTCAATAGCCTGCGACGAGCATTGATTAAGCCTGGTTTGAATGAAAAATTTCAGCAAATCTGTGGCGATCATGTGCCGATTACAACATTGCTTTTTGGGGATGATGTGGCCAAGACACTACAGGACATTGCTTCCACAAACCGTGTCAGCCAAAAGGCTGCAACACCTACTCGTTGGCCCAGCTATGCTCACCAAAACAACTTTAATCGGCATTCAAAAAATGGACGGGGGAGGTTCAGGCCCCAAAACAACCTCCCACGTCACAAAAGGGACCGAAGCCACTACAAACCACAGAGTCAGTGAAACTCGATAAACAGGTTAGTACCATATATTTATTTAATGATGATACTATACCACCCTTCACAGCTGGTAGGCTAAAACATTTTTAGACTGCTTGGTCAAAAATTACTTCAGACCAATGGATATTAAAAGCAACACAGGGAGTGGAAATTGAGTTTCTAATGAAACCATTCCAATTGCAGTCACCTAAAGAGCTAACTGTCAGTAGTTCTGAGGAGTGCATAGTTGATAATGAAATCATCAAGTTAATGAAAGGGGTAATTGAGCTGGCCTACTAACCTAAGATCAGGAGAGTTTATTTCTACCATTTTTCTTCGCCCAAAAAAAGATGGGACCTTTAGAGTAATTTTAAATTTGAAAAGGTTAAATGAATTCGTTGAATAACATCACTTTAAGATGGACACTATTTATACTGCAATACATTTGATGAAACAGGGCTGCTTCATGGCCTCTATTGATTTGCAGGATGCATATTATACTGTACCAGTATGCCCTAATCATAGGAAGTATCTAAAATTTTCTTGGCGAGGACAATTGTATCTTTATACATGCCTGCCAAATTGTCTGGCCTCAGCGCCACGTATTTGTACAAAAATCTTGAAGCCAGTCTATGCATCACTGCGGAATACGGGGCACATCTCCTTCGGGTATATTGATGACCCGTACTTGCAGGATGACAACTTTGAGGGTTGTAAGACAAATGTCCATGACACAACCACAATGTTTGATTCATTGGGGTTTATTCCCCATCAGACCAAGTCAGTAACCATTCCTGCCCAACAACTTGTTTTATTTATTCCTTAATTCTAAGGACATGACGGTCTCTTTAACCTCTGAAAGAGCCACAAAGCTTCAAACTGCTTGCATAAATTTGTTAGCAAAGAGGAGACCTTTAATTCAGGAGGGTGCACATGTTATTGGCCTTATGGTGGCTAGTTTCCCCTCCGTGACCTTTGCACAGCTATTCTATCGGGCTTTAGAAAGGGATAAAACCCAAGCTCTTAAACTGCATAAAGGTAATTATGCAGCAAATATGACCCTATCACAAGATGCTCTTGCTGATTTACAGTGGTGGATATCCAATATTGAGACATCCTCCAAACCTGTTCTGGCCAGCCAGCCCGATATGGTAATTAAATCTGATGCGTCACTATTAGGCTGGGGTGCCTATAGTGATGGAAAGCATGCAGGAGGTCCATGGGGAGAAACCGAAGCTAAGGCACACATTAATGTGTTAGAAACAACTGCAGCCTTTTTTAGCATTGCAGTCTTTTTGTTCTTGACAATACCACAGCTGTAGCTTATGTGAATAATATGGGTGGAAACCAGTCCTCAGAATGAAATGCAATAGTAAGACAAATGTGGATTTGGTACATTCAGAAAAACATCTGGGTATCGGCAACCCATATCCCAGGTGTCAGTAGTGTAGAAGCAGATAAAAAATCCAGGCAATTTGATGTCCAACAGAATGGGCATTAAATGATTAAGTTTTTGATAGGATCTGTGTCAAAATTTTTAAGCCCCAAGTGGACTTGTTTGCATCCCGGCTTAACAAGAAGTTAGAGCAATATGTCTCTTGGCAGCCAGATCCTAGGGCAGTAGCAGTTGACGCTTTCAGCATGAACTGGGCTACTAAAAGCTTTTATGCTTTTCCTCCTTTTAGCCTGTTAACAAAAGTTTTGCAAAAGATCCAGGAGGAATCAGCAGAGGGTATACTGATAATACCCCTGTGGCCTACACAACCGTGGTACCCTGTGGCAATGCAAATGTTGGTCAACCACCCACGGATTTTGCCCAAAATGCAACGTCTACTTTACTTACATCACAATCTGGACAAGATGCACCCACTACATCAGAAACTCAGACTACTGGCATGTCACTTATCTGGAAATCATTCCAAAGTCAAGGCATTTTAAACCAAGCTGCCCACATCATCATCAAATCATGGCGAAGCGAAACTGTCCAGCAGTACCAAACTTACCTCAACAAATGGGCACTTTTCTGTAGTGAAAGGCAAGTTAATCCGTTTTCTCCTTCTCTAACTGATGTTTTGGACTTTTTTACTGTACTATGATGAGGGAGTTCAGTATAGTGGCTTGAATACAGCTCGATCAGCATTATCTGCCATTATTCAATTACCAGGGAACATACCTGTGGGGCAGCATCCCCTGGTTTGCAGATTCTTCGTGTTGTTGGCCATAACACTATGCATGGGATGTTAACCTAGTGTTGACTTGCCTCAAGACATTATACCCTCTTGAGAAAATCACGCTTAAAGAACATGCTCATAAACTTGTTATGTTAATAGCATTGCTATCTGGTCAAAGAACACAAACAATAACACTAATGGACATTACGAATATACAGTTTACCGATGCTGGTTGTCTTATATATATTACAGCGGGAGTTTCTATAGATGAGATACTCAGTAGTGCAGGATGGTCTAATTGTGCAACTTTTCAGACATTCTATAACAAACTTGTTGAAAATGGGGCAAGTTTTGCTGAAGCAGGTCTAAAGGCAGTAATTTAAAAAGTTTCACAGTACATTACATTGTTTTTGTTCTGAGCTATTGCCTATGTTAAGGCTTGTATAGTTTATGTTATCAGCATTTACATTGTTGTTTATACACTTTGTTTATCTGTTTTCACTCCCAAACATTGGGCTTTAAAATCTCATGTGATTTCCTTGTGACGTAGCATAACAAGGATATAGAATTCTAAAATTAAACGAGACTTACCTGTAAGTTGAAGTTTGATTGGAATTCTGTGACTTGTTATGCAGGAACAAGGGGATCACAGCCCGCCTCATGTTATTATGTATAACCCTGCCCACAAACCAATGTTTGGCAGTTTCTTTAAAGACTGAATGTTGGGTAATTGTTATGCAATCTCATGTGATCCCCTTGTTCCTGCATAACAAGTCACAGAATTCCAATCAAACTTCAACTTACAGGTAAGTCTCGTTTAATTTTAGAATTTATGTGTAAACATTTTCAATTAACATGCGTTGAAATCAGATTTTGTTGCAAGTTATAGCATTTTGTTGCTCGATGTAGGCCAACTTACCATCAATTTTTAACAAAATAGAGCAGGAAAGCTGGGTTTCTGCGTAGTTCATCATTCGGTGGTATAGTTTATAACATAATTTTACGATCTTAGAAAATCAAACTACTAAACTGACTTTGATAGATAATAATGGAAGTAAAAAGGTGACAACAACATTTACAGTTTCCACTACACCTACAAGTTCACCATCTCAAACTAGCTCTCAAGGCAAGTTATTTTTTTGTCTAATTACATGGTGATGTACTGTACATATTAATGTGTACAGTTTTTATGTTGTTGTCAGGGGCGTAGGAAGCGGGGGGGCACGGGGGGCACGTGCCCCCCCAAATTTTTTTAAAGGACTAAAAGTGCCCTTTTTTGTGATAAAAAGTGCCCTTTTTGTGTTGAAAAGTGCCCTTTTTTGTGAGGAAAAGTGCCCCTTTTGTAGAAGCTAATGTCGCTGTAAATACTCAATTAAAACAATAGGTGCCGTTTTTGTGTGGAAATTTACAAATTTTTTTTAAAAATTAGGTCACAAACATAAATTTCGGTATGATACGACGGAAAATTTTCCTCAGGAGAAATTTCTCTCCCCCCCCCCGTCGACAACATTTCCGGGAAAAATTTTTTAGGTGCCCTTTCCGATAGTAATGTGCCCCTACAAGCCGGTGCCCCCCCAAACTCCAGGTGCTTCCTACGCCCCTGGTTGTTGTTTAGCAGTGTATACGATGAAGTTATGTATAGTGTTTGTGATCTGATCTGTTTTGTGTAGTGAAAGATGTAGGTGGGAGGCTAATCATCTTTGCTTGTGGGAAGCATGACCATTGTGAGAGGTTCGGGCGGCCCTGAAACTTTTTGAAAACCAGAGTGCCTGGAGAAGACCCACGAAGCACAACAGTTGACAAAGTTGACAAAGTCAACCAACCAACATTCTTGACCCATTCTTTTAACGTTAGTCATGCTGTTCGTGTTGTCGAAAACGTCCCTTGCACTTAAGCTCCTAATAACGATGTAGGCCGACATACCATCAATCTTATGTAGGCCGACATACCATCAATCTTATGTAGGCCGACATACCATCAATAACGATGTAGGCCGACATACCATCAATCTCATCATCATCGACATACCATCAATAGTTTAAAACATATTTTTACGATTTTAGAAAATCAACCTACTAAACCGATTTCGATAAATAATAATGGAAGTAAAAAGGTGACAAGAACATTTCCAGTTTCCACTAGACCTGCAAGTTCACCATCTCAAACTACCTCTGAAGGCAAGTGATGTTTTTGTTTAATTACACATAGTAATGCATTGTATATGATAATGTATACAGTTTTTATGTTGTTGTTTAGCAGTGCATACGGGTCACCCATCAAGCAATACCCGGTCCTCAACCTTCAGCAGGAGGCTTAAATACGTTTTAGTGCAAAGTTGACAAAGTCAAGTTTGCACTATTGTTATGGGGTGCAAGGCATTACTACGTACGTCATTGCGTGACTCAACAATCGATGGATGGATGGATGGATGGATGCATAGTGTAAACATTCCGGGTGGTGCTTGTAAATTATGTTCTGTAGATTTGCAACGCTCGGCCAGCATAAAAATTTTAAAAAATTCAAATTTAAATCTTATTTTATTCAGACAAGGGAACAACGGATGATTCTATCAGAATCATTATCATAGCGACAACAGTGGGTGCTGGGGTATTCCTTGGCATCACACTTATCGTCTTATTGATAAAATACAAACGATTGAAGCGGGCTTCAAAATTATCAATTCCTGTCAATATTCCATTGGAGGTGAATGAAATTTCACTACAACCATTGCCAGTTGATGAAGTAAATTATTTATGGTCATGGTGTTGGTGATACAGTGAATGGTATTACATATGGGATTCCGGGAAGAACAGATTGAGCTGATAAAGTTATCCAATATAAATAGTTTTAGTTTAGGTTTCTTCTTGTAGTAGCACTGGAGGAATAAGAGATGGGCTCACTGAACCTCTAGAATTGATAGAGCTATCTAGTATAAGTAAATTTACTTTAGTTTGTACTTGAACTTCGAGGGTTTTTCTGTCTCCAGTTTTTCTCTATCATAAAAATCCAACTCTTAGAAATTAGTTGTCAAGCACGTGCATGTATCGTGTGCCTCTGACTCGGGTGAGTTGGGCAACCACACGCTGTGTGTAATCGTCATTAAATAAATCAATCATTCTTATCAAAAAACAGGAGGCAGTTTACGAAACTGTTCCGAACGTTGATCAAGGGTTTTACGAAGACGTTGCCACAAATGCAAACGAGTCTGAAGACATATCAGCTGAAGGTCAGTAATATCACAGATTATAGATATTAATATCTAACCTGTGGTAATAAGCGTATAAGAATTAGTATAAAAAATTATACTAACTTTGGTATGTAAATTATTTGCTCATTCTAAGAAGAAATGTAATAATATATCTTGGTTGAAAAGAAATCAATCTTGATAAATGTTTTCACTGAGAAGTAGTAAAGAACGAGGATGAGAGTTGGTAAGAGGTAATAAAGGTTGAAACTTTCGCTCGTGTTTGACCACCAAATTTTCAACTTTGAATTTCAAATTTTGATGAGAGTTTTTGCTGCGCGCGTTAATATCAGGTCAAATCTCGTCAACTGTCAGTACCTCTTGTTCTCGTTTGACCAGGGAGATTTGTAATCGTCTTTTGTTTAATTAAAGGTCAGGCATCACTTCACAACTGGACAGGAGTTCTATCAAATGCAGACAAGACGTCTGGGTACGAAACATCAGTCGAAAATGAACATCAGACGTTTGCGTACGAAACATCAGTCGAAAATGAACATCGAGAGTTTTACGATGACGTCG
Source organism: Paramuricea clavata (assembly GCA_902702795.2). Taxonomy (NCBI): domain Eukaryota; kingdom Metazoa; phylum Cnidaria; class Anthozoa; order Malacalcyonacea; family Plexauridae; genus Paramuricea; species Paramuricea clavata. The sequence continues at coordinate 23,741 of CACRXK020005242.1, forward strand.
CCACAAATGCAAACGCGTCTGAAGACATATCATCTGAAGGGCAGTAATATCACAGATTAGATATTGATATCTAAATCTAAATATGTATATTAGGTACTATTTACAACATGAGCAACCGAGTTGAAAAGAAACCTGTCTTGATAATTGTTTTCATTGTAGAACGAGGATGAAAGTTTGTAAGAGGTAATAAAGGTTGAAACTCTCGCTCGTGTTTTTCCGCCAACTCTCGTCAACTCTCGTGCACTCTCATAAATTTTAATCAACTTTGAGCTGGTTCAAAATTCAATTGAGTAGAGTTCATGAGAGTTTTCGTTACGCTTGGTAATATCCAATTAACTCTCATCAGTGTTCATCTGGTTCTAATTTTGAGTAGAGTTCATGAGAGTTTTTGTTGCGCTTGGTAATATCCAGTTAACTCTCATCAGTGTTCATCTGGTTCAAAATTTGAGTAGAGTTCATGAGAGTTTTTGTTGCGCTTGGTAATATCCAGTTAACTATCATCAGTGTTCATCTGGTTCTAATTTTGAGTAGAGTTCTTGAGAGTTTTTGTTGCGCTTGGTAATATCCAGTTAACTCTCATCAGTGTTTATCCGGTTCTAATTTTGAGTAGAGTTCATGAGAGTTTTTGTTGTGCTTGATAATATCCAGTTAACTATCATCAGTGTTCATCCGGTTCTAATTTTGAGTAGAGTTCTTGAGAGTTTTTGTTGCGCTTGGTAATATCCAGTTAACTCTCATCAGTGTTGAGCTGGTTCAAATTTTGAGTAGAGTTCATGAGAGTTCAGTTGTTGCGCTTGGTAATATCCAGTTAACTCTCATCAGTGTTCATCTGGTTCTAATTTTGTGTAGAGTTCATGAGAGGTTTTGTTGTGCTTGGTAATATCCAGTTAACTCTCATCAATGTTCATCTGGTTCTAATTTTGAGTAGAGTTCATGAGAGGTTTTGTTGTGCTTGGTAATATCCAGTTAACTCTCATCAGTGTTCATCTGGTTCTAATTTTGAGTAGAGTTCATGAGAGTTTTTGTTGTGCTTGGTAATATCCAGTTAACTCTCATCAGTGTTCAGCTGTCACTATACAGTTGAGAAAAATTCCATGCAAACTCTCGCCATATTAAGACGGATGATATATGTTTATTGATACAATGATATATTTAGGTTACGAAACTGTCGCAAGTGTTGATAGAGAGTTTTACGATGACTTTGCAACAAAAGCAAACGAGTCTGAAGACATGAGAGTTGATGTCGAGTACCCTGTTCTAACACAAAGCATTTTACAGCGCCCAGCTGATGAGAGCTTTTGCTACGCGCGTTATAATTATGCACGAGAGTTGAGAAAATCCCACAGGCATGATGCATACAAACTCTCGCTATATTAGGGACGGGTCATGCAGTCTTAAGCCTTGATCAAACGCGAATGAGAGTTGAGAAGCAGAGTTTAAAGCGAGTAAAGTGCAGACAATGACTAATTAATGTATAATTATAAGCAATACCACGGAATTAGGAGTATAACTTTATTATATCTTATATTATTGAAGTATATGGTTTGTTTTAGTCTTGGTGAGACACTATTGTACGAGATTATTTTTCTGCAATTTTATATGTTATTATGCAATAAAATATGTTATTATTAAAGTTAAAGTTAAAGTGATTCATTTTCAGTTCAGCCTTTCGTTACATGGGTCCGATATAGCATTAATGTGCTATACGTGTCTTTAATTTGGACTTGTATGTTTTTTCTCCTTCATGATTAAAGAAACGTCTGGCGAATATTGGATCAAAGAACTCAGTTTAAAGAACGAAGATAAGGCGATACTAAAATCTCAAAGAATGCTGAATGATCGTCACATGAACGCTGCGCAAAAACTATTAAAGAAAAAGTTTCCACATATCAGTGGCTTACAGGACACCATCTTATCCCAAACTTCGTTCGTGAACACACAGGGTGAAGGAATACAGATTCATAACACTGGAAAATACCATTGGATTACATCGGCATCGAATTATATATATTGAATTTTTACTTTAAAAAGTACAAAGTATATCCTTATATATTTTTGCGGTGTTGCTACGGTGTTCAACGTAGCAGCACCGCAAAACTTTAATTAAATAATGTACATATGTAAGTACCGAAGTACCGAGTCGAAAGCTCAATAAAAGTATATTTCAATCCGGAGAACTTTAATTAATTATAATATGCCTGGATTACAAATCTTTAAATATATATATATATATCTGTATATATATATATATATATATATATATATATATATATATATATATATATATATATATATATATATATATATATATATATATATATATATAGTGAGTATACTCACTATATATGGCATTATCATATATATATATATATATATATATATATATATATATATATATATATATATATATATATATATATATAGTGAGTATATATATATATATATATATATATATATATATATATATATATATATATATATATATATATATCTGCGGAGTTGTAATGGGTGTCTATTAGCGATAATGCAAAGCTCACTCCCCTTGTGGTCGTTTGAGCACTCTGTCCCCATTACGCTCTGCGCATGTCTGGGTGCGTTGAGTCACCGTGGGATATAAATACGAGTGTCTCACGTGGGATATAAATACGAGTGTCTCATGGGATATAAATACGAGTGTCTCACGTATCTAGACGTGTACCAAGCTGCACTGACGTGGCGTAGAACGCCGAAACATGCATGTCTGCAGATTGTACTATATATATATATATATATATATATATATATATATATATATATATATATATATATATATATATATATATATATATATATATATATATATATATATATATATATATATATATATATATATATATATATATATATAGTACAATCTGCAGACATGCATGTTTCGGCGTCCTACGCCTCATCAGTGCAGCTTTGGTACGCAATGACCTTCGTATTCACATCTAGACACGCAATGACCTTCGTATTAATATACATGACACTTGCTCTCCCAAGCGCATGTGGTACAACACGAGCCATTAACGCATCCAGACATGCGCAGAGTGACATGGGGCCAGAGTGCTCAAACAACCACGAGGGAAGTGAGCTTTGCATTATTGCTAATGGACACCCAATTAACTCCACAGAGTGCTCTACAACACCGAAGTGAAGGAGCGTAATAGTACAATCTATATATATATATATATATATATATATATATATATATATATATATATATATATATATATATATATATATATATAAAGTTTGGTTTTGTTGGCTATAAAAACTTTTGGCAAAGTGCTCAATGGAAAACCAGAGCATATTTAAATTAAGGTACAACAAATCAACAAAATCCACTAGGCATCTTTATTACTAAATAGTTTCGTACCACAGTATGTGGCACTCTTCAGATAAATTGATCTTAGGTCAATTTATCTGAAGAGTGCCACATACTGTGGTACGAAACTATTTAGTAATAAAGATGCCTAGTGGATTTTGTTGATTTGTTGTACCTTAATTTATATATATACAGGGTGTATAAAAAAAAACTGAACAGATTTGAAATTGCTCTCAATTTCGCAAAACACCTATTTGTAGCTGTTTTTTTATATATATAGCTTCTTTGGGTACTTATAATGTAAAATAATGAAAAAAATTTCTCGAACTCAAATTTTGTGAACCAGGGAGGTGTGTCTTTCCCAACAAATTAAAAATGGCTCGCGCACAAAATTTAAAAGCTGTAATCATATTTTGAGTTAATAGATTGAAAACTTGTCGGGTTTTTAATTACTGTACAAAATTTCAGACAATTTGGTTTAGTTTAAGCCCTTTAACTATTCATTTTGTTCTAAAAAGTCAGCCTTTCGCATGCGTAATTAATGCCTTTACCTAATTTGCATATTGCTGACATATGCAAATTAGGCAAATGCATTAATTAAGCATGCAAATAGCTGATTTTTCGGGAAAATTGTAACTTTGCGTGAATAGTTAAGGGGCTTAAACTAAACCAAATTGTCTGAAATTGTGTACAGTAATTAAAATCCGGACAAATTTTCCATCTGTTATCTCAAAATATGATTGCAGTATATATATATATATATATATATATATATATATATATATATATATATATATATATATATATATATATATATATATATATATATATTAAGATGAAATGTATTATATAATTTCCATACCCAGCGCAAGCAGAAAGATGTGTTGTCTGCCGCGGCTGGGTCTTGAACCCGCGACCTTCGAATTACTAGATCGACGCTCTACCAACTGAGTTACACGGTCAGACGGATTTAAGACTGGAAATTATGAAATATATACTGAATGTCATAAACATACTCGTTTATATTAATTCAGCATCGAACAATACTAGTTCTGCAAGTGTTATGTTATAAGTTGTGTAATTGTACACTCCGTTACACTTGCAGAACTATAGTATAGTACATTTGCTCTATCTTTATGATATTGAGCACTCATTCCGTTTCGTATACACAATACGTATATATACGTATATATATACAGGGTGTATCAAAAAAAACTGAACAGATTTAAAATTGCTCTCAATTTCGCAAAACAGCTATTTGTATCCGTTTTTTTTATATATATGGCCTCTTTGGGTACTTATAATGTAGAATAATGAGAAAAATTTCTCGAACTCAAATTTTGTGAACCAGGGGGTGTGTCTTTTCCAACAAACTAAAAATGGCTCGCGCACAAAATTTAAAAGCTGCAATCATATTTTGAGTTAACAGATGGAAAATTTGTCGGGATTTTAATTACTGTACAAAATTTCAAACAATTTGGTTTAGTTTAAGCCCCTTAACTATTCACGCAAAGTTACAATTTTCCCGAAAAATCAGCTTAATTAATGCATTTGCCTAATTTGCATATATCAGCAATATGCAAATTAGGTAAAGGCATTAATTAAGCATGCGAAAGGCTGACTTTTTAGAACAAAATGAATAGTTAAAGGGCTTAAACT
>CACRXK020005243.1:986-24421 GCA_902702795.2 Paramuricea clavata
TTATATTAATTTTCTGCTTCTAGATCGTTTAGGTTTCGGTGGTTGGGGATTGTAATAAATCTTGTAGTCGTAACCGCTTTTTTGTAGTGCTTCTTGATATGGGGGAATGGCGGAATCAAATGATTGCTTATTCGATGATATGTTGGATAGTCTATTGTTTATGGCTTGCGGTATTGATCGTAATATTGATGGTGGGCGGTTACTTTCGCGGTTTACGTATTGTGGTGTGTTTCCGGGTTTCGTATAAGGCTTGTATGATGCGGATCGTTGGTCAAGTGTGATGTCTAGGTAGTTGACGCATTTCTTGTTTGCTTCGATAGTTAGTTTTAGGTTGTGATCACTGAAGACTTTGCAAATGTGTTTTTTGTTGATCTCTGTTTCTCTCGGTGTTTTGTTAAATGCTGCAAGACCGTCATCTCTGTAGAGGCCGATATCATTGCCGCACTCTGGTGCAAGCTTTGACAGTAGATATGAGCCTACTAACAAACATGTTTCGGCACCGTCAAGGCTTCCCATTGTAACGTCGAAGAGTGATTTTGTTGTTTTCTTGCACCAAGTTGTATTTCTGCTAAAAAGTAGTGATCTTTTTGCTTGCAAGATGATCTTTTTTTCGTTGTCGGTTATAGTATCGTATTGGGAAGCGAATGCTAAGGCTTCATTGGGTAATTCTTCAGATATAGATGGGTAGAAATCTACTACATCGATACTACATCGAAGGTTATGAAAGATCGGGTGGATTTATTTGGCGTGTTTTGGCATATATATAGCTTAAGTTTTTGGTTACCATATAGATAGAGCGTAATATAGTTTTTCGTTTTACCTCAAAAAACCACAACAGTCTGTTTCATCCATATAGGAATCAACAGGTGGTGAGTAATTTCGAAAATGTAGGTTGCTTTTATGCTATCGAAAGAATGCGCGGAATGCGTGTAGGCGAAACAATGCTTAGGCGAAACAATTGATGCTTAGGTGAAATAGTGCGGCTTAGTCGAAACAATGCTTGGGTCATAAAGTTTTGTTAACGACCTTGTTTACTCGAAACCGGTTTTTGTGACGACACTTGGCGAAAATTTCGCTTCTTTTATTGAGTAAATTATCTTTGTTTATATCTTTCAAAATGCAAAATTTTTGTTCCAAACATAAATTACAGCGTTTTGATCCCCCTGTGTGCAAAACAGCGTGTTTTAAAATTGACCATTAATTGATGGTATAATCGTGATTGTTTTCTTTTAATTTCCAAATATGTTTCGAAAGTTCCCTTTTTTTTAGTCTTTTTTATGACGAAAAGATGAAGTGACGTCGTTAGAATACGTTCCTTAAATGTGGTCGCTGTCACACCAATGTAGTGTTTAGTGTCGTTCGTGTTGTTCGTTGTGACTGTGGCTTTGTAAAGCCTTATCATGAAAGAAAGAAAGTGATTAATGCAGTTAGTTCAGATAGTAATGATAATCAAACAGCTGAAGAGCTGGAACTTTTTAACTTATTCGAAACAACTAAACTGAGAAACTCCGACATTCGTCGGCAAATGGATTCCAAACTAGCTGACGCACCTTCAGCAAAGTCAACAAGATGATATACAAGAACTCGTGCGAGAGTATTCTGATTTATTTCCTGATGTACCAACTCGGACGACTATGATCTCACACGACGTAGACGTTGGTGATGCAGTACCAGTTAAACAACACCATCTCGCTTAAACCCCTCCAAACAAGAATCCCTGAACAAAGAATTACGATATCTTCTCGAGAACGACCTGATCGAGCCTAGTCAGAACAGTTGGAGTTTACCCTGTATTCTAGTTCCGAAGTCGGACGGAAGTTAAGTTATCGTATGTGTACGGATTATCAAAAGGTAAACCACCTCACAAAAACGGACACGTTCCCTATTCCACGAATGGACGATTGCGTCGATAAATTTGGTAATGCAAAGTACGTCTCAAAATTTGACCTATTAAAAGGTTTTCGGCAGATTCCTTTGAGTGAACGGGCGAAAGAAATCTCGGCTTTTGCTACCCCGTATGATTTGTACCAGTATAAAGTTATGCCTTTTGGTATGAAGAATGCACCAGCAACCTTCCAGTGCCTCGTCAGTCCCTCATCGCCGATATTGATGGATGCGAAGCTTATATTGATGATGTGATTATTTATAGCAACACTTGGGAAACACACCTCGAGATTATGCGAAAGTTTTTCCAACGGTTACGCGAAGCTAGCCTAACAATTAACCTCGTGAAAAGCGAATTTGGATGTGGCCATGTGACCTACTTGGGACATATCGTTGGGCAAGGTAAAGTAAAACCTATTAGTGCAAAAATCGAAGCCATTTCTGCGTTTCCACATCCTTCCACAAAGAAGCAGGTCATGCGTTTCCTCGGCATGGCAGGTTACTACCGAAAGTTTTGCCCAAATTTCTCTACTGTTACTCAACCCCTAACCGAGCTACTGCGAAAGAACGTTAAGTTTATATGGACAGAACATTGTCAATCAACTTTCAACCGACTTAAAGCCTTGTTGCAAAGTGCTCCTGTTTTGTCCGCGCCACATTTCAGCCGCCCCTTTAAACTATCTGTAGATGAAAGTCTACAGTTGAAAAAGAATGCCTTGCCCTTATCCTCGCCCTTCAGCATTTTGTCGTGTATGTTTCTTCAGCTGGAGTTCCTATCGAAGTATTCAGTGATCACAATCCACTGATTTTCATCCACCGAATGAAGGACAAGAATCAACGTTTGTTGCGATGGAGCTTGATCTTATCGGAATACAACATTAACATACAACACATGAAAGGACAAGACAACTTGATCACTGATTGTCTTTCAAGACCATGAACACTTGACGAACACGCTCAGTTGAAAAGAAAGTTAAGAAACTTTCTTTCTTTCAAGGAGGAGGGTATTACACGATAATGCTTATCATGTAATTTTGCATATATGAAATATTATTATACTATACTTATTTAATAGCTTATATGCATGAGTAAGCAAATAGTTTAAAGATTAAAATGTCCCACAACTAACGTAGCGGACATGACTCGGTTGGCGTTGGCCGATTTGTGGTTACTGAGATTTGCTTCAACGAACTGTATTGCGTAGGGGAAATGAGTCGTTGGAGAACTAGTACTGTTCGATGCTGAATTAATATAAAAACGAGTATGTTTATGACATTCAGTAAATATTTCATAATTTCCGGTCTTAAATCCGTCTGACCGTGCAGCTCAGTTGGTAGAGCGTCGATCTAGCAATTCGAAGGTCGCGGGTTCAAGACCCAGCCGCGGCAGACTTTATCTTTCTGCTTACGCTGGGTATGGAAATTATATAATACACACTCGAGAACATTTTCATCTTAATATATATATATATATATATATATATATATATATATATATATATATATATATATATATATATATATATATATATATATATATATATATATATATATATATATATATATATATATATATATATATATATATATATATATATTACATATAATTTTTAAAATGAACAAATTTTTCATAGACAATCAAATTTGAGAGATTTTAAATTACAATTATCGGTTAAATCCTTTGATGTTTTCTTAGACAACATGTCAAAAATTTTTGCCACTAAAAACAATAAATCTATGTACCAAATTACGTCATAAGAATTAGTTCAAAAATAAGTGACTTGATGGTATTTAAATTGTATTTCTGTGATTTACTTACCCAACGCCAGGATCAACTCATTGACATTAGGTATTATACGTATTTCCCAGTGTTTCACCAATGTTCTTCTGGAATAAATATCAATTCGGTTGTTGTCTTTATCCAATACATAAATATATAATCGGTCTATCACTACACGAATTTCTCCAATGTACCAGATCCCGAGGTTTCTTGTTACTCCCGCTTTAGATGTGCATAGAAGTGTAAAGCGGTTATTGGAGGGATCGTAGATGACCCAGTATATAGTCCCATCTTCAAAGACATAGAGTGATTGCCCAAAACCACCATCATAAGTGATCACGCGAACTGATGAGCTTCCACCAAGGTCGTACAGAACAATTGATAAACTGGATGCAGTTACGATAACAAGACAGCTGAAAAAAGTATGGGGTAAAGAGCTTGTTAATGAATACATTTGGTACTATTATGATTTGTAGTAAGCTCAAGATTTTATCATTACTCAAGCCGTATGAAATTAAAATTTTGAAAGGAATGATATACAATGCGGAATATTATCCTATATTTCTACCCCCAATCAAAACTGAATAGGAAGACCCGCGGCATAAATTATTAACTTAATCTTACAGATTATAAATCCATTGTACTAAGTCCAGCGAATAGAAATGCCAGATAAACTGTAAAACTCGATCACAAGTTATGGCTCTAACTTTGTCAAGCCTCATGTGTGCTTATAAATAAACCTATTGAATTGGAATGGCAGTCTAAACTCACTGTATAACCACGTACATATTTTGCCAAAAGAGACGGGGATAAGTGGAGAAGTCAATTAGCGTACATCGACGCGGAAGACAATGTTCTTTTACGAGTTTTTCAGCGTTATTATTTGTTTCTAATTTTCTACGTATACCTTCCATGATGGATGCTCAGCCATTTTGCTCTATGGAGTTCATACTGACAGTACACTGTACCATTAATCATTTCCAAGGTGCAGTCAGACTTTTGAGACTGAGGGGAATATGACAATACGAGAATGTAGTTGTTTCTTATCAAGCCAACTGCTGTATTTTATCACTCACGGTCAATTATGACTCAATTTCTATATGTTTTTCTCAAACAGTTCAAACTCATGTAATAATTCATGAAGAAAATTCAAATTAATTAAGTATTTAATCAGTATTTAGAAATTGGGGAAAGATTATAGCCGAATTTCGCCTACTTTAATCTCGATTTCCTCTTAAATACGGGTTCTTTTGAGAAGTAATTTTAAACACTCGTAGATGCATGTTCTTCCTCTGATTTCTAAATACAGACAAGCTGGTTAAAGAAGGTCGGCTTCGCGGCTCGTATTTTTAACCGGCTTGTCTGTATTTAGGAATCAGAGAAAGAATACTTACTTGTATCTGAACTATTACTTATCATCCTTGTTTACTTACTCATTCAATACATCAATGTCAAGATCTTTAATGTTGGAAATATGAGCCAGAGCACCAACTTCCATATCTTCCATACTTGTCAGGTTTAACATATGAATAGCTTCAACTCTTTCATGAAGATAATATACAACGTTACGACGACCATCATATGTGAACCGCCGAATATGCTCTTCCATTGTTGCCAAGGTTGTTATATTTGAGCCATCCAAAGTCACTCTGGATAAAGTTGTGCCTGATGCATACATTAAGATTTGACGATTATACTTGTCGTAGACCAGTTGAGAGTTAGGAGATCTCAAGAAAGAGTTTGGTGAAAGATCACCGGCCTTGGTGTTGTAAGTGTCGATTGTAGAACTGTTAGCATAATAGAGAATTGGTACTTGACAAACGTCTGAAGAAAAAGAGAACAATTTTGTATAACCAATTTCCGACTCTATATGGATAAAGTCAATCACACTACTAAACATTTATTTAAACGGGATATCGCCAGCACGTAACAACTTGTTAACAAGTTGATGGCAACAAGCTCATAGCAACTTGTTACGAACAGTCTGCATTAGTCTCGTTGTAACAACTCGTAGCTAGTCTGTTCACCATAAATTAGTCTGACGATACATTTCGATATAATATCGAAACATCACAAAATCATTCCCGTCTTGCTTTGATTCATATATCTCGAGTTTCAAGGAGTGTCACAAGTTAGGCACAAATTTTTGTTGTGAATGGACTTCGTGTTTAAATACAAGATGCGCCCTACTACGAATGATACATGCACTAAACATTTAAAACAACATTTCATATCTTCTGAACATTTATATACCAATGATGCAAAAAAAAGGAGTGTCATTATAAGTATTTCTCATACAGTACCTTCGCAATTTACGCCATCTCCGCTGAAACCTTCACGACACACACAGGTAAAAGAACCAGTTGTGTTAATACAGTTCGCATGAGCATGGCAATTATGTGATGCGTCAGCACATTCGTTAATATCTAAAATTAATATAGCATATAAATATTAAAATATCACCAAGTACCAAGTCGCATTACCATTGCAATAACGAATTTTCAGAATTCATCTGAATTATACGATAATGCAAAGCTCACTTCCCTTGTGGTCGTTTGAGCACTCTGGCCCCATTACGCTCTGCGCATGTCTGGATGCGTTGAGCGCCGTGTTGTACCACATGCCTTGGTGAGAGCAAGTTCATGGTGTATAAATACGAGTGTCTCACGCCAACCTAGACGTGTACCAAGCTGCACTGACGAGGCGTTGAACGCCGAAACATGCATGTCTGCAGATTGTACTATATATATATATATATATATATATATATATATATATATATATATATATATATATATATATATATATATATATATATACCGGGTGTCCCAAAAAAAATTACTCCGGTTTGATTTATAATAACTTCTAAACAAGTAAAGCTTCCAAACAGAAAAAACTTGCATTACATAGAGGAAGGACAAACTTAGATTTTGATATATTACAGTTGTAATTTACTTAGAAATTCACAGAGATATTAATGTTCAAAATCGGGAGCATACTTTGGGATGTGTCTAAAATTAGCGAAATTAATCGGTATATCAAATATTAACTTCAGCGTTTGTTTGCTTAATGACATATCAGGCTAACTTGTATTTCAGCGAATTGTTGTTAGGGTTTGTAAGGGATATGGCGTAGATTTAGACATCGTACATATAAGTCTTAGCTCATTGTCTCCAGAAATATGAACGTTCGAAATTATGCAAGTATTTAATAGGTTTTTACAAAGTTAAAGGTACATGAAAGACCATGTAAGGCAGGTGCTTAAATTTTTCTTAAATATAGCCTTACTCTTTTTTTATGTTTTTCATGGGTTCAAACCAGAGTTGATTATTTCTCGGTTAGAGCGGGATGAATATTATTCTTTAAGGAAGGAAATAATATTGCTTTTTGCAAATACACATTACAATATCAACGCTACTATTTTGTTACGTTTTGTTCCAAAAATGTTGGATGTCTCTGGGGAGTTGCTTGTTATGTCTTATGGAGTTGTATGGTTTCAATTGATTGTGTTTCATTCCCAGTTTATTCTGAACTTGCCAAGATTAAGAAACGGCAAAAGAGTTTGGGTGTTCTTAACAAGATTTCAAAACGTTGCAGAAGTTAGAAGAGCTTTACAATTTCACTATGACAGCATATCCTAATTCCGAACTACGAACGATCCATGACGATCCTTCGCGATGCAGTGGTCTCATGAAATAAGGAAACGTAGGCCTATTCGTGCTAGGAACACATGCGGATTTCGGACGAATAAATCTTGCTGGTATTTTGTATATAATAATACTTTGTTTCATAATAAACAATTTGTCAAGTGTCATTTATTTACTGGTAATAGTGCATGTTTTAGTCGGGCAAATCTTGATTAATATTTGATACGCCGTTTTTTGCATATTTCAGACACATCCAGAAATACGCTCCCGCTTTTAAACATTAATATCTCCGTGAAATTTTAAGTGAAATGCAACTGTACCGGACCGTTGCTGCCCGTAAATACTGTGTTTATTTTTTAGGAAAATTAAAATATCAAATTCATTAAAATTCCAGTATCAGTGTTGCATGCGAGCTAATTTGAGATCAGTGCGGTTGTGAATTAAAGTGAGAATGACAAAAATTGAAAAATTGAAAGATAAGCACGAATACGAAAACTCGAGAAAGATGGCAAGAAACACACAAAAATAAATATAGTTTCGGTGATGTGCATGCTTTTTTAATTCATGAATATGGTAGCAGAAGAGCATTGAAATAAAAAGTTTAGGCCTGGCGTTTTTGCTTTGTCCACTTGTCTTGCCGATAAAAAACACATAAAAATGAATCTGTTTTTGATTTAATCAACGCTTTTCTGCCAAAAGGACAATGAAAAAGGTATGATGTTTTTATATTTTTTGTATTTTTCTGGTCGTTTCACGTTAATATGCTTGCAAATGTGTTTTTAAACACAAACTTTGACTTTGTTTACAATATTATTTATATCAGTGAAAAATGCATCACTCACATGCACGGTATATAGAGAATATATTCCTGACTATATTTCACTGCTACAATTAAAACTTCTTTTAAGATTGCATGTATCAGGGGAAAACATTTCTTTTTCAATATCTGTTTCATTAAGCTGTAATTAAATACAGTGAGCGTTCCCGACGCACGTTTTATACATGTCAAATAACTTTCTGGTGTAGATTATTGCTTAGTAAGAAGTCTTTAGGGCTTGATGCAATTCATTTTCGTATTCTGACTATCGTCAGCTGGCTACGTTTTTTTTTATTTAAAAATTGTTTCACTCCTCGGTTTCACTGGCGCGGAACCGAAAACCAGAGCAGGTAGTTGATTTTCACAGCGAGCTGTCCCTTTTCAGAGCAGACCGGATGCAAAAAACCGGCCAGCTCTGCGACATTGCCTCATTTTCACTGATAACAAATAAATAAAATTATTATTCATTGTAAGCTACTATTTTCTCGTATTCTTATTGGTTGAAAGCCTACAAATAATTTTCCGTATCTCGGTGCAGACATGAACATGACAAATAAATCTCGTATCTGCATATGGACATGACAAATAAATATCGTATCTGTAGGTGCCAGCGTATTTTTGCAGCGATATTTTGCATGAATTATTTTGTTTTCACAATGACTTCTGCTGCTTCTGCTCGTTTTGAATAATTAACAATTATTGAATGAGGTTGAGCACGATATGAAGATTTATCAAGCCCGAAGTTTGCCGTTATCAACCGAAGCCGAAGGCTGAGGTTGATAACGGCAAACTGAGGGCTTGATCATTCTTCATATTGTGCGTAAATCGAATTCCATAATTGTTTTATTTTTTATTTAAAAAATTCAAAACATTTGTATTTTCAGTTGTATTAAGAAAAAAAACAATTCCTTAGTCCTTCGGCAGCCGTCGTCATATCAATAGGGACCTTTAGCTAGCAGGACGGCGACGGCTATTAATACAATGAAATTTATGACAGTGTAGAAAGAAAATGCATGATTAAAGGTCCCATGGGAGTTTTAGACGTCGTCCTTGCTCTGTTTACAACAGCAAACCAAAGATTTTCACGTTTTGTGCAGAACGTCCGCCTTTCAAGCCGCGAGAAGTCGCCCTCGCCAAATTGGCTTAGTAGAATTCTTCTCAACTATAAACCTCTGTCTTAACCTTCTTAAATTGCAATAAATCCGTACAACGGATAATGCAAGACATGTTGATCTTAAAGTCACTTATTCGAACGAGTTTATTTTGGCCGTCGTCGTCGCGTTGCCGTCACCTAATTGCTAAAGGTCCCTACTGGCGTCAGTAAGTCAATATGAGTTCTCGTCGTCATAGTAATATGGCGCAAACGCGTCCAAATTTTTTTCATATTGACTCTTTGCCTTCATTTTGCTAATATGAATGCGAAAAATCCATATTTGGTTAGCCATTGAGTTGATATGACAATTTCACAGTTGACTGTTAGCCAATCAGAAACCAGAAATTTTTTAAATAAATAATAATAAAGAATAATAAATAATAAAAGAATAATAATGAATGATAAAAGAATTATTGAATTCGGCTTACGCAGGATATCAGAATTATTCAGACCTCGGTCAGCGTTATCTGCCTCAACTTCGCTTCAGCAGATAACGCTGACCTCTGTCTGAATAATTCTGATATCCTGCTCACCCTCATCCGATAATTCTTTAGTATCTCCGGCTCACACATGACGCGTGGACACCACGTGCTGAAGCAATATGTGAGCTGTTGTTTGTAATTTCGTACAAAAAATTTATTGATTTAACTATTAAAAGATTTCGAAGAGGTATATAACCTTCGATGATCCAAAGGATACAGGCTCAAATATTTTAAAGAGAAAACGTGTAAATAAGAAATTAAACATTGACGCTTAGTTATTCAACAAGTTTATTCTCAACTTTGTTGGTTCTTTAACTTTATATTACCCTCCGCTCGGGGGATTCGCCGAAATATTACCCTCAGTGATGGTATATCCCTTGTGGCTTGATCACTAACATCACTTCGAGTAATATTTCGCCAAATCCTTCTTGCTCCAGGTGTATAAATAATAATTAGCTTATTCCGACCTCTCGTCTGTATGCACAATAAAAAATCGGTAAGGCAAACATTTGGACCCACATGACCATAGGTTTGTAAGGTTTACTTAAATCAATAATTATCCAATTAATGAACCGAATTATCCAATTAATGGACCTTTTCCACCTTGCGCTAATAACATCTGCATTCAATCGAAAAATTTTCACCTCACGATGAATTAAGTTATATCGTGCATGATATTGAAAATTATCCCCCAAGCGCCGTGCGAGGGTACTACTTCCGTTAATCAATGTAATAAAGTTAATCAATGATCGAGGGCGTGGGTGACCAATGTCAATGGTCATCCTTACTGATCTCAAAAATATGGCGGACTGTCATGAATAGCGAATACTGATTGGTCCAGTTTAAAATTTGCATTATAACGACTGCATGACGACAGCGAAATAGCAAACATTTCTTGATTTGATGCTTTCTTGCCAATATATTCATTTTTGCAAGATTTCGTGAATTTCAAAAGCTTTTTGATAACATAAAGGAGAAAGAATTGCTCAAAGAAGGGAGTAAAGGCGCCGACGTTAATGAAGATAAGTTTGTTTAAATATTGATGCATTGTTTTCTTTATAATTGCTTTAAAAGCCGATCGTTGTGTATAATGAAACAAGATAACATGTCATTTCAGTGTATTTTTTTATCACCCTTTTTTATTCTATTGAATTTTTTAAATAAAAAAGAACGCAAACTTATTTGCATGGGAGAATCCGAAATCATTTTATTTCAAACCCAAAGGCAAAAGCAAAGTTTATCCGTAAAGGCAGTTTTAATAGTTTTATAAAGAACATTTTATAACATTTTGCAAAGCGTTTGTTGTTGAATTTTACCTTAAGTTGAAGCTTATAGTACGTATAATAACATACCCTAACATATATATATATATGTTTGGGAAATTGATAATTTGTCATTAAAAGTGATATTTTTAAGAGACCTTTCATTTTGGAAAAACATTCTTAAAAATTTATCGTGTTACCATGACAACTACTTTAAATACTTCATGTTCGGAAAATACATGCAATTGATTTGTCAGCAAGGCGAGGGGTTTCTGCATGCATGCATTTTCTAGTATTATATTAAATCCTTGACTATTGGCCGTAAATGAAGTTCATGATCATACTGTAATTATTGTAGGGCGAGAACTTTGATCTCAGTCGCTATATCAGTAATGGTCAATGGGAAATTAGTCGAACAACATTGGAACAGAAATTGAACTTTTACGGTGGTAATAAATATTCTGAAGTTATATTTACTCTCAAACTACGCCGTCGAGTCCTGTATTACGCAATGTACTTAATAATCCCCGGAACATTAATAGCTCTCTTGGCTGCAATAATATTCGTTCTTCCTCAAGACTGCAGTGAGCGGATAACTGTTGGTAAGTAACAACCGCTGCGTTGTATTATATATTTCAATCATCCATACGTACTATTTAAAGCACGCGTAGGAGTGTTTTAGCGAAACACTCAAAAACGACTTCAAAAACGACTCATCTTATACGAGTTCATTGGCGAAGTAATTTTTAAAATAAACTTTGTCTAAACGGAGAAAATGAAGGCTAAAGTTTATGTAAATTAACATGATTTTTTATCACATATAAAACCACGACACGCTTATGATTTTTCTTTGCGTTTTCCTCCTGGATTATTAATGAGTTTTTGAATGATATTTACATAATAACCTTATTAAGAATTAATGCGATTTGACCTTGTAGATGTCACGTGTTCCAGCTGGTTTCTTCACATCTTACAACACAAGTAATGTTTAAGTGCTTTCCAATCAACATAGTCGCTCAGAACAAAATAATTGCCTTTTTATCGCACGTTTTATTTCTTTAAACCAAGGTTCTTCATTGTTTTGATAAATGTGTATTGTTTCCTTATTATTACCGACTAGCGCATTCTAAGCTCAGCTATTCAGAATTCAGCACGTGACATAAGCAAGCCAATACCATTTCGTTATTTGTATAGATCATGAATACTTCCAAATGTTTGGGGGGAGTAAAAATAAACTATTTATCTGTTTAATTTTGGAATTTTTTTATTTAAACAAAAACAAATAGATTACATTTTCCCATTCTCTGTTCAGTTATTGAACAGAGTATGACGTCATATGTGGCAATTACAATAAGTGACCACTCGCCTAGGCGGCTCGTGAACACTTTTTTGTTCTTACCACATATGACGTCATACTGTATTCTATAACTGAACAGACAATGGGAAAATGTAATCTACTTGTTAATTTTGAAGTTTGGATTGTTGTTAATTTAGGTATGGCGATTCTGGTTGCTCTGTCATTCTTCTTTCTGCTGGTATCGGAGAACGTGCCAGCTTCAGCAAGGGTTTCAAACGTTGAAAGCTACTATGCAATAACAATGATTCAAATGACTGTATCTTTCTTTCTTAATGTTCTCGTATTACGATTCCATCACATGACTGAGGAGAAGGTCCCTGAATGGGTTAAGGTAACAAAAATAACCATATTTTAACCTGCTGTATCCATCGCACTATTTAAAGCTAAGATAATATTAAGAAAGTCAGAAATTTATTGCTGCTTATTTGGTAGACCAAGACGTAAACTGCTAAAAAATAATAATTCGTATAATATAGACTAATTGCTGCCGAAGGCAGCACACTATTCTTCACGATTTGTTTTTCTCGCACCAGTCCGTTTCCGGCCGGTTTTCTCGCACCAGTCCGTTTCCGGTTTATGTATAGCCGAACGACAACTCGATTTTGGAGGTGTACGGATTTTCAGATTTATGACGTATTTTGACGTCACAGAAATTTAAATAACATACTCCAGATTGCGATTTGACTTTCCGAATACCCTGGCTGAGACTCGCGAACACCACCATGGACTACAGTATTACAATTTGTAAACAACACGTTGCCTCGTGCCTTTTGTAAATTTTGATTCCAGTTTATGTCTGGCTATTTATCGAAATTATTCTTCAAGGTAAGATGAAAGTTTGATCACAAATAACAATGTGTTTTGGTCGAATTATTTTACCCACTGAAACGAATGAATCAAAGCTCACATATGACACACAGTGTCAACAAATAAAAGCTCATCAAGCACAAAAATACTTAACGTGTAACAAAAATATGCTCATGAAATCGAAATTAATAGCTAAATTTTCAAACTAGACCTTTCTCGAAGCGGTTTTGATGAAGGAAGTTCACATTTCGGCCTTTGATTCTTGGCAAAAATTTGACCACAACACGTGCGAAGCAACTGGGTCTCAAAGACTGAACTAAAACATTGTGAGCCCCTATTTTCCTGAAGATATGTTTGATACCTACAAACGCCGAAAAGTTTTTTCTTTTCGTTTAGCTATATTTGAAATTGAGGCCACGGGCTATTTTTGAGAAAATGCAGTTCAAAATCAAGCTATTTTTACATATTTTCAAAATTTGTCAAATTTCGCGAGCTTGTATTTTGAACTTATATAGACAGCTGAAGTTACATTAAGAAATATAGGATGGAAAATTTGAGGAATATAAAGTTAATTTCAACTTGCATTTCATGCTCAAATCACGTCTTTCTTCGTTTATTACGGTTTTAAACAAGCCATAGATCGACGTATACGGTATTTACTCCCATGTTCACGTCGCCATATTAACTTCTTTCAATCAAGCGATTACAAAACAATCATCCCAAAACAAAGAATTCATGATCGACTTTTAAAAGAATAACCAATAATTTGTAAATCGTTGAATGGAAAGCAAAAAATCGTCAGCTAAAACAGCTTCTTGCTAACTTTCTGCTTTGTTTTGAATGTAAATGCAATGAGCTTTGTTTCTGCCCGCAATTTTTTGGTCAGCGACGACAAATTTCCCACCTGTTTAGCATGACCGGTTTGCTTTGGCTAGCTTCACCACTGACAGTGTTATATTATACATACAAAAGCAAGAAGTTATAAGTGTTGAAGGTATTCATATAAAACTGCCCATGCCAAGAGAGTAGAATTAGAATATTTAGCTGACCTTTGACCTTGTGCAAGGTGTTCGATATTCAGATTGCAATTTTCCTATCTCTTGATTCCTAAACAGGTGTCTTAAGGCTGTTTCGTGGTGGGATAATTTTTTATGTATTTGAATAAGTCACTAGGCTGTTAAAAGTTCAAATGCAAAGAACTCAAATATTGTAGAGAAGATCTTGTTGTTCAAGAAGATTATTGTTGTTTGAACAACCTTTCGTTTACAGTTGACTATAATCTATCTCTAGAAAATGTTTTTTTGCGGAATTGTGCACTGTGATTCATTTCAATACATCGAAATCATCCCGCCTCATGTCTCGTCCTGGCAAAGCAGTATCGTATAAACAGTTCCTTATTCAGCAATTGCGCATGATGCCATCCCTTGGGGGTGAGGCAGCAATTTCCTTGCGATAGTAACTTCTAGTTTCTACTTTGAATGCACATAATGTAGATACAGATATTTCACAGCACACTCCCTATCAGGGTTTTTCAGTGACTGGTTACATTGCGCATAGATAGACAGAAACTGAACTGACGTGAAGCAGACCGAGATAGACTGTGAGCTTACAAATGGCACTTTAAGCAGACCTTTAAGCGGCGCTTTAATCCATATAAGAATCCATATAGAAGTAATTGATAGGGTGTCCAAAATCTATTGCTCATGAAATGATATTCACGACGCCAGTCTCAATACATCTTTTTTATTATCACGTCATGAATACGTTTTTGGCCAGGGCCTAGCCTTGCTCTCGTGAATCAAGACGGAATGCGATTGGCTCACGATTCATGAATATGAGGCTCCCAGGCCAATAATGTATTCATGACGTAATTTTCGTCATAAAAGGTGTATTCAAATTATCATTTCATAATGAACGAAAGCAAGTGATTGATGTATTATTTATAATTGATGGTATATTATTTATAATAAGTAAACTATAACTTGTTTCATAGAAATACATCTTGAACTACGGTGCCAGATTCTTACGAATGACGTTTCGTGCCAGCAACAATGAGCGACTTCAAAGTGCGAAAAGACGAAAGTTCCTCTTGACACGAAAAAGTAAGTTCGTACTGTATTTAAATTAACTTAATTAACCGCTAGGCAATATACATGTAGATGAGTAGGATAAACAAGAAGAGAGTCGAGTAACTATGTTTCTTTTCTTAACATTCGTCTATACAATCCTGGTCGAAAATATTGCCTCACTTGATACTGTGAAATTTGACTTTGGTCACTACAATAACAAAAAAAACAACCCCTCCCCATTCTATTTATGTGGTGTATTCGACTTGCAATGCGTTACGCTACATTGAATAGAAAGGTATTTTTACCAGAATGTAGTTTTGTGTTAGTCCACAGTCCACTTCCATTTTATACTTTACATATAGTACATGTAAAACAAATAAAAAGAAATATGAGTTTTGGCAAAATAATCTTAATATATTTTTGTAGAAGGGCTTGGTACTATTGTGGAACAAAAAAAGAAACAAAGGGTCCCAATACAATCTTTGGCTGATGACAAGGTAATCGCGAAAGTGTTTGAAACACAGATAAAGATGGCAGCGAGAGACGAAGAGTGGAAAAAAGCTGCCGAAGTTCTCAACAACTACTCACTGATTCTACATGTCCTGGCTGTGTTGCTCACGTTTGGTGTGGTTTTCTTTGACGCACTTTTCCTTTCTAATAAACTGTAACTATATGCAAAATATTATCAACGGAAGATACGTTTTCAAATCCATTTAAAGCAAGTAGGTTAAAATCAGTATTTATTAATATAGATACTGATATTTACGTACGGTTCTATTAATGTGAAAAGCCCTTTCAAGATTAACGTCGACCAATCAGAAACGCGAAACGATTATTTCACACGTGCGAAAAACGTTTCGTCCAATCAGCACTATAGCCCGTGTTTACGTATGAGCGAATTCGTTCACTGTCGGCAATGTTTTTTGCAGAATTTGCTGCTTTTTTCTTAGTTGCTGTTTAAAGTCAATTTTTAATTTGAATTGGACAATTTAACTCGTATGTTGGCAAAAGATTTATAACACTACAAAAGATCTATTTTTTGAAAGGGAATACGAAAGACACAAAAAATATCATGCCAGTTGCACGAAAAGAACAGCGATGTAAGTTGCATTCTATTTAGTTTTTGAAACGAATTATTAATATTTTTCTCTTATTTAAACGAAAAAATATTGTTTGTTATAGTCTAGGCCTTGTTGACTATACATTACTGTCAAATTTAGTTTGAGAGTAAAGTATAATTTTCCTGTAGAAGCGATTTAAAGAAAATATACAATGCCAAAATGAAGTTTTGTTTGAACTTTGCAGTGCTTTATCTTGACTTTGCATGGCCTTTGTCTTTTGAATTAACCAAATTACGTTAAATAAAGGCAATCCATCTAATAGAAAATATCAGTATCTATAAAATAAACAAATTTAGTAATAGGAAGTGCATGCTTTTGTATTGTATTTTCGCACTTGTTAATTAACGTCAGCACTTCCCATTAAGAAATCTCTATACATATGATAATGTGCACATGCAGTTATTAGATAAGTATGGTTTCGGGGCAATTTGGAAGAAAACATGCACAAATTAGTTTTCAAAGACAATCAAAATTGCATGAGACCGAAAAAAGAGCACTGCAATTTGACGTCTTTGTAAAGTACAGAAGTGAATGTTTTTCCAAATTGGAAGAGAAACAAATCTATAATGATACATGAAAATATTGCACGCTTGGTAACACCTTTAGGTTAATAAATGCACGTCATGCAGTATATTATTCAAATATTGAATTGTCTTAACTTCTAACATCTATATGACTCTTTTTCGATATTTTGGTTGACTGAAAATTGTGGTAAAAGTCCGCGATCTGTACAGGGGTCTCACACGCACTATTCAATTCACACGCCCACAATCTTCTGAGCCCGCAATTGGGTATATCAAAAAACCTCTATATTTTAAAGCAAGTCTTGAGTGGAGATAAACGTCGTTCAGCCACGTTTTACTTTGAAAAAATAGTATTGTACTTTTTAGAAGGTTTTATTTCTTCCAGAAAATTTTATATACGCATATTTACAAGTCTGATTTTTCCTATTTTTGTCTCGTCGGGCGCGCCATACCAAGCCGGAGCAATTACATCAATTTGGCAAAGTTACACTATTAAAGCCGTGCAATAATTAAGACATAATACTTATAACAAAAACAGCAGTCATGGGAAGAGGCAAAATAACTGCTGTATTTCAATAAATTTATTCATGCTGAGTATGGCTGTCATTTTTCTAACTGTTCTTCCTTGAGGTGCAGTACATCGTATTTCTTTTCGATCTTGATTCGTTTTGAAGATAGTTTAACCAGGCGTGGAGTCTGTCCTCTTGTTTTCTGCACTTGACCTACAGTACCGCCCACGTATATCTTGTTACTAGTATTTGCGTATGATATGTGTATCATAAGCGTACCTTAAAAGGCTCTATTATATTCTTATTATTGCTGTTGTTGTTGTTGTTGTTGTACTTATATACATTGTTTAGAAATACAAACAATATTTACAACAATTTTACAGAAGAGAATTTGGTTAATCCCCGAGCCACGCGCGGAGCGCGAAGCCCGTGGCGAGGATACTAATTCCGCCCGGCTATATATACATCCGGGGAAGAACTAGCGAAGCCTAAAGTTCATCAATAATCGCGGGCGCATGGCTATACATGGGTGTTCATCTCACTGATCACAAAAATATAGCTGTTTGCCAGGAGTGAAGTAAGTAAATCACCTTGTCCAAATTTTAAAGAAATGATATATGTGAGAAATCCTGAAGTACTGGATTGTTTTTACTGTTTATGTTTGACTTTACTGTCCCATTTTCGCTTGAAGACCTTCCTTGAACTGTTTGAACATGTACAGCACTATAGCTTTCCTTTTCATTCCACCGGTGTGTGAAATTTTCTTTGAATTAATTACCTTTTTTTAATTTTTAAATAAAGCTCAAAAAAAGGAGGGCAAATTATTTACAAGACCTGTAAGATTAAAATTTATTTCATTTCAAAGTGCGAGTAATAAGTTGAAGAGTTTATCGGCAAAAAGCAGTTAATTTGAATGAACATTTAAAAACGTTTTACGAAGCGTTTCGTGTTGAATTTTACATTATAATCAAGCTAATAGAAAGCAAAATAACATACCTACTTTTATATTTTTAGAAATCAATAGTTCTGTGGTTAAAAGTGTAAGACTCCTTTATTTTTGCCGTTTTTTTCTTGTTCAAAAGAATAAGAAAACAATTATCGTGTTGCCATGGCTAACATGACGCGACCAACGCGAGCCGGCGTTCCGTGTTGGCGTAATTAGAATGCTTCATTATAACTCATTTTCTACAATTCATTGTAATATTAGAAGTCTGAATGCAAATTTGATAAACTTAGCACAATGCTCTCTAATATAGATTTTTCATTTAACATCATTGGCCTCACTGAAACAAAAATTAAATTTGATCAAGATATCCTACTTAATCATGTACTTGACGGGTATGAATTTGTGTCTCAACCTACTAATTCTAATGCTGGTGGAGTTGGCTTCTACATAAATAATAACCTAAACTTTAGTATACGAGATGAGTTGTCAATTAGTACGGACGATTTTGAATCCCTTTGGGTTGAAATTGAAATCAAAGGTCAAGCAAATATCCTTTGTGCAGCTTTCTATAGACACCCTCACGGGAGTGCAGAAAACTTCATGAATAATCTTAACGCAAATTTACAAAAAATTAATAGGGAAAAAAAGTATTGTTTAATAATGGGTGATTTCAATTTGGACCTTCTTAAATATGAGAATCATCAAGACACGAACAATTTCATCAATACAATGTCTAGTTTTTTCTTCCATCCGCAAATTTTGCAACCAACGCGAATTACAGATCATTCAGCAACTTTAATTGATAATATTTTTTTTAATTCAATTGAATATATTAAATTTAGTGGAAATTTGGTATATGATTTGACCGATCATCTTCCAAATTTTCTTATTATTAAAAAAATCCATCCTAAAAAATCCAAATTTGAAGTGCATGTACGAGATTATTCCAAATTGAATGAAGGACGTTTTATTGATGAGATTGATCAAACTGATTGGGATCAAGCTTTGTCACATACTACAAATATTGATGATATGTTTGATACATTTCATACTCGCGTAGAGGAGATTGTTAACAAGCATGTTCCTGTAAGGAAACTTTCCAAAAAGGAAATTAAATTAAAAGATAAACCATGGATAACCCAAGCCATTCAAACATCAATACGAAAAAAGAATTCAATATACAAAAAATATATTAAAACTAAATTACATAAGTATTTTTTGAAATTTAAGTATTATAGAAACAAATTAAACCATTTAATTAAAATAAGCAAAAAACAATACTATAATAATTACTTCTCCACTATAAACAATGACAATAAGAAATTATGGAGTGGTATTAAGCAGATCATGGGTAATAACAACCGAAACAAGATGGCTCCTTCAAAATTGATCATTGGTGACCAGGAAATAATTGATAAGAGATCCATAGCTAACGCTTTTAACAGTTTTTTTTCAAGTATTGGTATGAAATTGGCAGAGGCGATACCAAGTGCAAAAACGTCTCCGTATGATTATCTCAAGTATCAAGATGCAGGAAGTTTCTTTTTATCACCAGTTACTTCCACTGAAATAGAAAATGAAATTGCTACGCTAAATCCAAATAAATCAATTGGTCCTTTTAGTATTTCTGTAAAAATGTTGAAACTTTTTAAAACATCATTGTCCAAACCATTGGAAATAATATTTAATTTTTCATTTTCAGCTGGTATCGTACCATGTAAATTCAAAATTGCCAGGGTTATACCTATACATAAAAGCGGATCACAAATGTGTATGAACAACTATAGACCAATCTCATTAATTTCAATTTTTAATAAATTGCTGGAGAAACTAATGCATAGGAGGTTAATGAATTATATTGCTGAAAAGAATATACTCTATCCCAAACAATTTGGGTTTAGATCCAATTACTCAACGGACCATGCAATACTGTGCATTACTGATACCATTCAAAGATCAATTGATAACCAAAAATACTCGTGTGGAATTTTTCTTGATTTCAGTAAGGCTTTCGATACTGTCGATCATGGTATTTTGATTCGTAAATTAGAACTTTATGGCATAAGAGGTATTGCGAGAGACTGGTTTATGTCATACCTAACTAATCGAAAACAATTTGTTTCTATAAAAGATATTAATTCAGAGTATTCAAATATCTCCTGTGGTGTACCACAAGGGACTGTACTCGGTCCTATTCTTTTCCTCTTATACATTAATGACTTTAATAATTGTTCTCAAGTTTTAGATTTTCATTTATTTGCAGATGACTCCAATTTGTTTTATTCCAATAAAAATTTAAAAGATCTTGAACAGACTATTAACGAGGAACTTAAAAATGTTTCTGACTGGTTGGATGCAAATAAATTGTCATTAAATATAACCAAATCTAATTTTGTAATGTTCCATCCTCCTCAGAAGAGATTATTATTTTCATTAAAGATTTATATTAAGGATAAAATTTTGAAGGAGCGAGATTGTATTAAATATTTAGGGGTGATGATTGACACTAATCTTAGATGGAAAGAGCATGTCAATTATATTAATAAAAAAATTAAAAGATCTATTGGCCTGCTCTCGAAGATCAGATATTATGTTGATTTAGGCTGCCTTATTAAATTGTATCATACCTTAATTTATCCATTTTTAATATATGGTGTAGTGGCTTGGGGTAATACGTATCAAACTATCATAAATCCGTTGTTTATCTTACAAAAAAAAGCTGTTCGCATCATGACGTTTTCTAGATTTGATGATCCGTCAAGTTCTTTGTTTAAGTCAACTAAACTGCTGAAACTTGCTGATATAGCATATTTGTATACATCCATTTTTATGTTTAAATATCATAAACATATGCTACCATTGACATTTGATGATTTCTTCGTTAGAGTTAATGAAATACATCATTATAATACTAGACTTTCTGCCAAAACATCATATTCTCTTCCAAAAGTGAAAACAAATTATGGACAATTTAATATACGATACAATGGACCAAAAATTTGGAATTCATTGGATGAATCGATTAAATCGCTGTCAATTTCTAATTTTAAAAAAAAAGATTACTATAGCAATGTTTGATAAATATTAGCTCATTATATATACTGTATACTCATTTTTTGCCATTTTGATTATTTGTTTTGTTGTGTATCAGTCAGCTAATCAATCTTAGAAATTCATAAAATATTACTCTTTTGTGATTATTTTGGTTAGCTGATTGATATATACATATTATATATATATATATTCTTCTACGGTTGCTTATTAAGTTAGCCCATTACGGTTATTTAAGCAACCGGTGTCTTGCAAGTGTGAGTGTGATAAAACTGTAAAAAAATGTAAATTTATATATAGACACAAATAAAAAAATGTTGTAAAAAAAAAAAATGTTGTTGTAAACTTTATGTTGGAAGTGAGATAACTGTGAGTTGGGAGTGAATTATTGGGGAAGTGATGCAGAATGTTTGTATAAAATCTGCTGAATGTTTGTAAATTGTGACTTATATTGCAGTTATTATCATTTTATGTTTTAATAAAATCTATTTAAACTTATTTGTTGAAGAAATGGATTGGAAATGAGCGAAGAAAACGAACATTAGCTGAACAGATGCAGGATGAAAATTTGTCAGAAAGTGTTGATGTGAAAGGTCCTCCCATGAAGCGCATGTCTTCAGGTTACAACATATTTACATCAAAAATGCTCAGTTCAGGTACAAGATACTATTATAATTATAATTATAATTTTCCTAATAGATGCTCAATAACTTATTTTAACATATGTTTAAGATGGTTTGTTCACAGTGGGTTTGTGTACAACAACCCATGCCAGTTACTGTATATCCCTGTTCTTTTTTTTTGTTCCCTGCCATTTTCAACTAGTTAATTGAAATCTGCCCAAGCACGGTCAGATCAGGCAGGTCTTCCACCTCTAGGAGTAATTGTCTGCACTTAAACAGGGCATGCTAATCATAAATCACATGAAAGAAAATGTTCAAAATAAGTAAACTATTTACAGTGTAATACAAGAAGAATGAATTTCAATATTTCAAGCAAAGGCCCAGAAAGGCCCTTCATCAACTAGTAGAACCACAGTACAGTAGTTCTAATACTTGTTGATGAAAAGCCTTTGTTAAAAATGTTGCAATTGGTTCTTGTCGTCACAAAATGTTGATAATAAAATTTCAATTAACCCAAGGGGTATTTCATACTTTTACCAAATATTGCCAGTTTAATTTACCCTGTTTATTCCAGCATGACAGAAAATGGGGTATTTAACCGATGTCGAGATTGAGAGTTAATTAATAATCAAAAATGAATTAGTGAAAAACTATTGTTGAGTGGAAAGGTTTGGCAACCACAACCAGCAAGATTTGTAATAAATATGATGTAATTAATGCTGTACACTACATGTAGATACTGTAATATGATATGTTTTTGCAAATTGCTTGATCTCAAGTGCTGTAACTTAGCTGACCTCACTAGGTAAAGCTATTAAAAAATGCTAGTGAGGTCAGCTAAGTACAGTAGAGTATTCCAATGTCAAGTTGACATTTAATATGCAATGGATGTTTTTATGATTGCATTTATATTGTAGATGCTTGTAAAGAAATTGATTCTAAGGCAGAAAAAATGAGCTATGTTGCTTCAAAGTGGATATCACTAAGAGATAGTGAATGTGTTATGTGGAAGAATGAGGCTAAGAAGTTGCAAAGGATCAAGCCTTCAATGCTAACAGAAGAAGATAAAAAAAAGCAAATCGCAAAAGGAAAAAAAATCTAATGAACGAGGTATACTGTATAAAAGCATGTTCCTATTACAGCATATATATAGCTTAAATTTTTGGTTCAACGAAACACAAACAGTGCTCAATACCATATAGATAGAGCGAAATATAGTTTTTCATTTTACCTAAAAAACCCACAACAGTCTGTTTCATCCGTATAGGAATCATTCGTATAGGAATCATCTATATTGATTAAATAGACTGTCATGGTTTTTTTGAGGTAAAACTATATATATATATATATATATATATATATATATATATATATATATATATATATATATATATATATAATATA
>CACRXK020005244.1:0-16698 GCA_902702795.2 Paramuricea clavata
AGTCGGAAAAATGTTCATAGTATGTTGTACCGTCGTTTGCAACTAACGATGAACAGTCGCTCATAAAAAACATTCGCGTGATTAGAATCTTTAATGTTTGTCAAGAACAACAACACTTAATTGTTGTTTCCCATGTGTGCAATAAAAATAAGTAACAAAACTTTGTCTGAACTTGTTGGGCTAGAGACCTACTGGAAACTTTTACAGGCTTTTTAATGAGAATAGAGAATGGTTTATCTGCAACTGTTCACCCTTAGTTGCCACCGACGGTATTTGACAGCATAAAATTGCCTGTGGCTGTGATAACTGATATAAATAAAATACAGTCTGGTTATACTGACTTGAGCGTGTCATGACAAACTCTTTATTGGAAAATTGTGAAGAAATAGTCGAATATACAGGGTCGAATATCATACTTAAACTTGTATAGCTACAGTATCATTGGTACATAGCGTTGTGAAGACAAGCCTTTGCTTTAATACCTTTCGCTTCAGCAGTCTTTTTTTTCCATGCTTCTCTACGCTTTCCCAGGCGAGCTTCTCTTTCCTCAGCAGTCTCCTCGAGCAAACGTTGTCGTCTTCGTTGGCTCCCTCCTTTTCGCGAGACGTTCGGCTTTCTTTTCGTTTCCTTGCCGCTCTTCATTTGGCTCCATACAGTAGTCCATATCTTTTCAATTGGTATTTGATACCATAATTGTTTTATTAAACTCTTTATAGAGCAAATTGCTTTGAAAGCTGTCAAAGTTTTTTGCAAACGTACAAAATACTGTAGTGCAAAAAGCAAATTATTTTCATGAAGTATCTGTCAGTTGAAGTCGTGATTTGTCATACAACAACAAATTTTAAATTTGACCAATCAGTGTTCGCTATCCATGACAGTCCGCCATCTTTTTGAGATCAGTGAGGATGACCACCCACGCACAGTGAACTCTATATATAGATATCTGGAATGATAACAGCGAGCGAAAAGTGAAGCCGACAAAAAAATCACGACATAAGTATTCGTCATTGTCTTCGTCATCAACTGTTCAAGAACTTTCTTACAGTATTAAAAATCACTTACATATAAAATTTGTAATTGTTTTGAAAGTTTTTATCACAGTTTTTATATCTTTATTCCCTTTTAACCTGAAGATGGAGTTATACTCCGAAACGTAGTTATTAAAATAATTTTTTACTAAGCCCATATGGTCTAATTTATATTCAAACACACGTACATATTCATTTACATTTTGCTGGCAGGCAAATTCCGATCACACAATAAATTTTTTAAAAAATAACGTACCAGTGTATTGACTAAAAACTATAAAACTGGTAAACTAAAAAACAATTCAAACAATCGCGAAAAATGGCAACGGCAAAGTCACAGTTGCAAGTCAATTTACCTACCTGTGAAATGAAATTTTCTCGCAAGAATATCTCCTTCCTTGTGCATCCAGAACGACAGTACGACACAATATATTTGAAAAAGTGATTCTTTTCTCCACACGGTGAAGTTTTCCTCGACTTTTTTCCGACAGCGAACTCAATGCAGTAAATTTTAGGAGCAAAACTGTTTGCTCCTAAAATGTATTGCATTGAGTTGGCCATGTTTTTAATTTTTTTTTCGTGATTGCGTTCAAATTTATACTGGCCGTGCAACGGTTTGCAAGAGGGGGAATGAAACTGACGTCCAATCCGCGTAAACCTGACGTTTGAGGGACTGAGACTGACGTCCAATCCGCGTGAAAGACTGGTATCGAGGCTTCATTTTTTTCGCAATCAAATGACTGAATGTTATCGTTCCAGATATATATATATATATAGAGTTCACTGCCCACGCACAGTGACCCACGCCCGCGATATTTGATGAACTTTAGACTTGGCTAATGCTTTCGTTTCCCCGGGTGTAAATAGCCGGGGGGAATTAGTACCCTCGCACGGCGCTTCGCGCCGCCGGCTCGGGGACTAAAAAGTAGCATTTCTTGGTGCGGAGACTCTCACATGTGGGAGAGGCGCTTCCCCCCTCCCCTCCCCCCAAATGGCGTGAAAATCGGCCGTTAGAAAGGCTAATTGACTGGATTTTTAGACGTATTGAGGATGATAAAACTTTTAATGCAGGAGTTAAAGCGGTTGGAGTTGGCATCAAAGCATTCGCGTACGGACGCGAAAAAACTTTTAAAATATTACCACAAACTGACACAAACGCAGTTTTTAATCCAGTCGCCCGCAGCAATCTGAAGTCTGAGTTGACAAAAAAACGTCGCTTCCTTAACTTCTTTATTAGCTTAATAACTTAAGGAACAACCAAAATTGTACTTACAACGCAATAAAAATTACCAAGAAAACTAGTTTGGACGGGATTTAAGTAGCTAATTGTATAAAATCGCATACCATACGTGGCTTGACGCGAATACGTCATGGAATGATAGAAAAATTATGGCATTTGGCAGAAACATTAGTTTCAATTTTCTAATTCCCCATGGTAACCTAAAAGCCAGGGTGACTGATGCCCTATTTGGAGTACTGGCGCTCCGATTACCATATCGCTTGGGTGGGCATTTTTAATCTTTGTTGCTTCTTTGTCTTATTTTTCTTGTATTTTCCTTGCGTATGTTTCCACGTTACATGTATTTTATATCTTCTTATTTGCCGTAATCCGTCATCCAAATTATGACAACTGAGTGTTATAACTGGTACGTTTCCATGATCGCGAATATGTTGCTCGCCATGAATTGAATAATTAATTTCCGTTTTGTATATTTTCTATCATTTGTGCTTGGGTATGTAAAGAGTTTGACTAATGGTCGCGGGTAAAAAGTCGCGGGTAGTAAAAAAGCTCTAAACCGTGTATTTTATTGAGTCGCGGGTTGAATAAAGTGTGTAAAAATCACATTAACATTTACTTATTTAATGGTTTTTATCAATAGTTGTTCGAAGATGTTATGGCTGTAATTGCAAGTTTCTAGATAAATATAAACAAGAAGCATATAACGTTATTGTAAAGCACGTTGATAGACGGTAATGCAAAAGGATCCTGTTACACATTCCTATGTTTATAGTTCTGATTTTAGTAATAAATATTACCATCCAATTTCTACCATATCAGGCGTAAAAATCCGCTATTCAGTGGCCAGTGCGCATTGTCGTCAAGCCTCTGCGCATCGATCAGTATTTTCCAGAAACAAGTGCTAGAGAACAGCGACTTAAATATCCGGGTTGTTGGTGAATCATAATGTACTTTTATAATGTCCTAGCATGGATATATCTATTATTTGTGATACTATATGGTTGTTTTTAAATTTGTATAAAACTGATTGTAATAGTAGTGGTAAACTGAATTTATTTCTACCAAAGTCTTGCCTTGTTCCTTTCAGAACCTATTTTTTGATTAGGGGATTTTTGTCATGGTATAATTGTTGGTTTAACATATTGAAATTATTCTTTCAAGTTTTAGGCTTCTGGCACGTTGTTTATATAGAACCATTAAATCATGACAAAAGGCTCTTGGGCAATATTTCGTATTGAAGCAATCCTATATAATTATAGTTGTTTACTAATTGATAACGTGATTTTACACACTTTATTCAACCCGCGACTCAATAAAATACACGGTTTGGAGCTTTTTTACGACCCGCGACATTTTACTCGCGACCCGCGACATTCTACCCGCGACACGCGACTTTTTACCCGCGACCATTAGTCAAACTCGTATGTAAATTACAACCTCGCAAGTCAGGCTCTCTACTTCCGCTTCCCTCCCTATTAACACGCTCCAGCAGAGACTCCGGTGGGAGGGTAGGCTGAAGTATGTGAAATGCAAAGAATAAGTTTCTAGGGGTGTTTATTTTGAATATCGTACATTGTATTGATCAAAATGTATAATAATATGATTTACTTTAGTTGTTTAGATCTTTGTACTGGGAAATGTATAATCGATTCTCCGATATCCAGATAAAAACAACCCGCTTTAATTTAATGACTGATTTCGTTTTAAAACAAATTCTAAATTTACCGCCAACAGCATGTAAACAAAAGTATAATGATTCATTACGCGAGTAAGCAAACTGTTGCTAGAAGGAAAGCTCGCGATACATCAGAATGAGAAGACGGCTTGGAAAGAAGCGATCGCTTTCGGTAAAAAATGGTAAGACTGACTCCTGGCGGGGAAATATGGAGATATATCGCCAGCAGACGATTGAGAAAGGAATTTCCATATGTCCAGAGAACGGTTGCGATTTTTTCATCGCATTACTGTTATTTCTATCCGCCATTATGAACAACACGTGTAAACATGAAAGAGTAACGCATGCGCGAGTCAGATTTCTTGTCCCGCTTTGCCGGGCCAACTCGACAGAAAATAGATATGGATAAAACTGAATATATGGTAATAGGATCTAAGCAAAAAATATTAAATACCCAGCAAGAGACTACAATTAAACTGCAAGATAAAGAGTTGAAACAAGTAAATTGTACAAAAACCCTAGGTATAATTGTAGATGAAAACCTTTCATGGAAGGAGCAAATTTCAAATATTATTACTAAAGTTTCCCAAGGCGTTGGCTTATTGCGTAGAATAAAAAAGTTTGTTCCTCAACAGACTGTGATTAATGTATACAATTCCGTGATCCTCCCCTACTTTGACTATTGTAGCTTGGTGTGGGAAAACTGTGGAAATTGTTTGCTTCAAAGATTGCAAAAAATGCAAAACAGAGCAGCAAGAGTAATTACCGGAAAGTCATATGAAATAAGATCTGGTGAAATATTAAGAGAGCTTGATTGGCAAACATTAGAAAAGCGAAGGAAGTGTAACAAAGCCATATTTATGTATAAAACCAAACACACCAATGAACCTCCGCAATGTATGGCCAACTTAACCTTTTTAATGTGAAAAATAATTATAAGTAATAGCATGGCATTCAGGGCGATTAATTAGTGATTAAATGTACCCGAAAGCCGAGAGAGGTGGTTTAGTAACAGTACCGAGGCGCGTAGCGCCGAGGGACTTTTACTAAACCTCTCGAGGCTTGAGGGACATTTCATCACTAACCGACCGTAATGCCATGCTATTACTTTGTAATATAATAGTTGCCGAGGGAATCGCGCGTGGTGTGTTGCCTGTTTTGAATGCTGTTTGATTGTCTTATGATTGTGGTACGAACACTTTTCATATATACGCACGCGCAGAAACACATCTCCGTGTTCATTCGTTTTAGGCATGCGCATAAACGGAATTTTCTCCCACAATTGTAATGTTCAAGATTAGGGAATAAAAGCTGGCAAAGTGATTGTTCGTATGTGTACGGGATGGTGTCGTCAGATACTGTCCATAGTTGTGCCGATGATTTTCGATGAGGTACAGCTCTCCAATCAGAGGTAATGAGGTGGAAATTAGAAGACAAAGAAATCCTTTGTTTTCAACTAAATTTCCCGGGGAAATTTAGTTGAAAACAAAGGATTTCTTTGTCTTCTAATTTTCCCTTGCATGCTTGATGAGGGAAATTTAAAAGACAAAAACGTATGCATGGGTAATGAGGTAAATTAGTGATTAATCGTACCTCGCGAGACAAAGGATTTCGAGGCAACTATGGTATTACACTAGGTATAATCTTCATAGTAACAATATCGATTTCTCATTGGAAATGCCAAGAACTAATATGATGAAAAGAGGTATAAGTTATTCAGCTGCAAGCTTATGGAATCGATTGCCTGGGTTTGCGAAGTTGAGTAATGTTCCACTATATAGATTTAAAGCTATTCTCCGGGACAGTCTAACTTAACTCTTTCTCGACATGCGACATTTTTCACGGCAAGGAACATTTTGATTCAACTGTTTTATAACGTAAATATTTCAGCGTGTATTCACCCCCCTTAAAAACAAAGAACACCATTGAAATCCTAGCAAAATAAGCTTTTCATCGGGGGGTCTAATGCCATCAAAACAAATACACAAACTGAAACAATCATATATTTACTCACCGCTTGGCCAAACATTCCGTATTTTCATATGGAGAAAAAGTTG
Organism: Paramuricea clavata; assembly: GCA_902702795.2. Classification (NCBI taxonomy): domain Eukaryota; kingdom Metazoa; phylum Cnidaria; class Anthozoa; order Malacalcyonacea; family Plexauridae; genus Paramuricea; species Paramuricea clavata. The sequence goes on from CACRXK020005244.1 coordinate 6,001, forward strand.
AATATTTTCTAAACTTTTCAGAATTCGCCACAAGTTAATATTAGTGAAATATTCCTTGTATTCAAGCGCTTTTATGTAGAAAGTTTCGTTCGAATACGGCGAGTAGAAATGTTTATTTGGAATTTTTTAGTATATCGGGTTTCATCGGGTTTTTACTCGCACGCGCGTGCTGCATGTAAAATTGACCAATAAGGAGTATCCCGTAGCCCCATGCACGTGAAAATCACGCTACAGATGTAATTTGACCTTTAGAATCGATTTCCGATGTTTTCCGAGCGCTAGGATGTAAACACGCGATGTTTTGGGCGATCTAATGTGTATTTCCGGTTAAAAATATCCCGCTGATTTCATTAGTTTCGCAACAGATTGAAATACCGAAATAAAAGACGAAAAACTAAGGCTACAAGCTTGAAAATAACACTTTCAATAGTGTTTTGGATTCTGTTTCGAATAAGACTATAGCGAAAACGATATCTCAAAAGGGGCCGAAGTTATGTTCGGCGAAAGGTATGGATAGTTTACATTGTTCGAGACAATTGATTAATATAATGAAATATGACACTGCTTGACCTGTCAAAAGGTCATAAATAGTTATACAATTTCGCTAAAACTATATTTGACTAAAACTATCGATAGGTATTAGGAGATATTGTTTCACTGAATCGAATGGTGGTATTTTTATCTACATAGCGTGCACTAAACTGGAGATATGAATCGGCGAAGTGTCATAGTACGTGCACGTACTACGTTTATAGGGGCCTGCTTTTAAAGAGTTTAACTTGATTATATGAATTGTAAATAGTTGATAAGTGTGTAATTTTAATAATTTGAGTATTTAGTATAGTTTTTTTTTCGTAAAATAGTATCTAAGTGTGTAAATAGGTGTGTAAACGGCCCCTTGAAAAGCAACTCCCTACGTGGGTTGAAGGGTTACCGTTTTTAAAGATGATTAAATAATAATAATAATAATAATAATAATAATAATAAAGTGATTACATGACAATTTTCATCCCGCCTAAGCGAATTTCTCGGCGAGCCACAAGCGGGATCCCTGCTAAGCTCGACAACTCGCTTGCCATGTAATCGTAATGTTAAAATAATAGGGAATAAATATATGAAGCGGGTCAACTTTTAATACACAGTCACAGATTCGCAATCATATACAAATCCTGGCAGTAGTCTGTAGTACGTTTCGCGATGCATTAATAATTGTGAAATATAAAGTGGACATCGAAATACAAACAGCTCGGACATGAAAGTGGGATAGCAAAAACAGTTATAAAACGTTTTAATCATTTTCTAATGAGTTAAATGGTACGACACTTTATATATCTGGCTCTGTGTATTAAAGTGAACAGCAGCTGAAATCTGAATATAGGCCTATAAAAGAAGGTGTAGCAAAACAATATCGTAACTGACATACAGCTGAGTATAATCACGGGAAAACGCTAATCATATTTTATTAATCATATTATATATTACTATACTATACTTTACTGATCATTTACATTCGTAATGGTCAAAGTTAATTGCCTTTAAATATATACGTTGAGTCAAGGTCGGCGAGAGCCAGGCCTCGGGACAAATGACGATTGGTGAACACGGGCCCCCTGACCCCCTCAACTATCTCGCTGGCTATTTTTAATCACAATCAACGAGAAAATTGCCAGCGGACTACTTGCAAGGAATCGCCGCATAACTCATGATAAAAACGCAGCGTGAACGATGTTCAGCTAACTGTTTTTGCTGAGAAAGCGATCGAAAAATCGTTTATTTCACATTTGGTACGTTTTACGATCGATCACGACGATCAGCGGATAGTGTGCAAGTATAGGTGTATTTCATTTAGGACAAACATAAAGCAATGATAAACAATACGAACATTTTATCGAGATTTCCTGGCCTCTTTGAGCTCTCCGGGCCCTGGATATTTAGCTTCCGCCCCTTCCCCCCTCTCGCCGGCGGCTTTGCGTTGAGTATGAGAAAATATATATTGGTTGGAAATAGATTTGGCTGCATGACGCTTCTCAGTTATAAAATTCACAAGTCGAAAACATTTAGTACAAAACAACATAGGATACAACAAAGGCTTGCAAAGCCTTGGAATTTTCGACATGCATGAATTAATACTTGGTTTACATCATAACTCTGTTAACAGGCTATACATTTTAGTTACCTTTGTGTCCATGGAATGTGGGTCATCCCGAATTTTGAAGAATAGGGTCAGGGAATTATAAACAAGCGTTGGCCGATTGTCTATCTAGCCGAACACAAAGACAGTTGCAGTTTTATTTCCTTTCTAATTATAATTGTAGTCCTCTAATTGTAAAACATATTGAATTCTGAGTGTTCTGAGCCATCTTAGGCTTGAAATACAGAACTATGTAGATGACTCCAAAATGTCTTCTGCGAAGAACCGCGCGCGTGTCACAGAGTCAGTGATTCGCATACGGCAATCGCCTGATTTATTGCCTTTGTTTTGGATTATCTTTGGCAGTTTCACCACAGGGGGCCCCACTATGAGTTATGATTGAAATAATATTGTATTTATTTTTAAAAACCTACTTTAATCCCTTGATAATCGATTATTTCTTCTCTCGAAGTTCTGTAAACATTTTGAACTGCTTGCAGTCATCATACTATCACTCTACATGACGTTTCACGAAGTATAGATGATCGCTGACAAGTAAGAACGCGGGTGCGAAAAGACAAAGTCGGCGAAAGAAGGGAGAACTAAACTAAAGGGTTGAAACTTCGGCGGGTCATCGTTTGATGTGTTCCATAAGTAGGTTGTTCTCCTGCAATTTCGCACGGGGCCCCAATGTGAGTTAGGATTGAAAAAATATTGTATTTATTTTTTAAAAACGTACTTGAATCCTTTGATAATCCATTATTTCTTCTCTCGAAGTTCTGTAAACCTTTTAAATGGCTCGGACTCGTTATACTTGACGTCACGAGAACAACCTACTTATGGAACATATTGTGCGAAAAAACCCTTCGAGTGTTTCATGTAAAAACATACGAAAAATCAATCGTTTATTGAATCTACTACATCAGTTGTGAAGATATATCCAAAAAGACATAGGATCTGAAAAAAAATATTCGAAAACACCGATAAATTGTGAATTTTAAGGCATTTAGAAATGTCATCTAGTCGACGTTTCGACCCTTTAGTTTAATTCTTCCTTCTTTCGCCGCCTTCGTCTTTTCGCGCCCGCGTTCTTATTTGTCAGCGATCATCTATACTTCATGTAGAGTGATAGTATAATGATTCAAGCAGTTTAAAATGTTTACAGAATTTCGAGAGAAGAAATAATCGATTATCAAGGGATTCAAGTAGGTTTTTAAAAATAAATACAATATTATTTCAATCGATCATAACTCATAGTGGGCCCCCCTGTGGTTTCACTTTTCCTTTATACAGTATATCGAATTACAATCCTTTCAGAATGCATTTACTGTGAACTGTGAACGATGATTTACTCCTCCCTAAGTAACATACAAGGCGCTAATTAAAAACACCCCAAATTCTGGGGTGTCTCGTGACTAGCCTGTACCAGGGTCTTTGCTGGAGCGTGTTAAGCCGGTTTTCCACTAGGGAATTCTTTCGCGCGAAGCGACCTTTTTCCTTTGTCGGTATCACTTATTACGTCTACAAGACGTGGCAAAATGGATGCCGACAAAGGAAAAAGGTCGCTTCGCGCGAAAGAATATACTCGCTAGTGGAAAACCGGCTTTAGGAGGAGAGCGGATGTAGAGAGCTTGGCTTACGAGGTTGGTGAATTAAAAGTTGCATGCAACACGCGGCAAGGAATATATTTGTTTCTTTTCAATGATTTGTTCCACTATTAAACATATCCATTTTTGCTATTTATATTGCTTGCAAACTATATTGTTTACGAGTATATATAGCAGAAACCAGTTTGTTACATATACGCTGTCGTTTCATAACTATTCGTAATGTAATTACCTATAAGGTTAATCTTACATTGGGTTCTTTACTTTCTTTTCCCCATGGTAACTTGAAAGAGTGTCTAATGCCATGCATGGTTGGATTACTGGCGCTCAGTTTGCCATTCCCTTGGGTGGGCGTCACTATATTTTGCTGCTTTATAAATTTGTACCATTTTTATCTCCATACTTGCCATTCTTCCCTGGGGGTGGCACACTATTATATTTCATTTATTTTATAATTCTCTACAGCCGTTAAGAGAATGTGTTGAAAAAGCAAAACTAACCAATCTTGCAGGACCCTCCATTGAGCCCCCAAACTTACTATTTTCGTGTTATTTTATGTTATATTGTATTATATCATATAATATGATCGCCATGAAAAACTACACAAAGACGTTATTACAAAATCGTTTTTATTGTAAAAAGCCATGAATATCACCTACCGCTTTCGATATGATCTCTATACAACCTTCATTTTTTTATGCTCATTAATTATTCTATCGTTGACGCGTCTGCGCAATATAATATTCTGGCTCATGACCAACAACTGAAAGAATAGCAATTCATCTTTCTCTTGTATTGATCGTACCCCAGCCGATATGGGGATCCCCTTTTTTCAATGGGGGAATCACCAAAGGCCTCTTCTGAAGTGTTTAAAGTCTAATATCTTTGACACCATGGTCATGAGATGTGCAGGTGTACGCTTTGTCAATACCAAGTATTGCAAAATCAAGGGTGTGCTTAACCGCCGTGCTATAAGAGTACGCGTTTGGCACGCCTTCGACGAGCGAGCTGCACGGTCAGGAGCGAATCTAATTCAGAGAGTGAACCAATTTGATATAGACAGCGTGCTGTGAGCGAACTTATTAGTTACGAAATTGGTTCGGCACGCTCACAGCACGCTGTATAAACCAGGCTTAACTCTAATAATAGCTTATTTGAATATTTAATTGAAATAATTATAAAAACTATCCACCATTATAAAGAGCAAGTAAAATCTTCTAACGTATATAATAACCTAGTTTATAGTAAATACAAAAGTGCCAATATCGCATTTTGTTATTTGTGGGTCCACCAAGCCTGCCATTACTATTTTACCGAAATGTTAGTGTTTCGATTCAACGCAAGGTGTTAGCACTATACTGTTCAGGGCTGTCGCGACGAGATTAAAGCATGAGCGGGGGGGGGGAGGAGGGGAGGGGTAGTATCGCATTTACCGACAACATTTCAGCCGCTATAATTCATATTTCCGGGGGGAGGCAAAAATCGTATTTTACGCTTTTCTTCAATCTGATTGGCTACGCGAGCCCGTACAGACAGACAGAGATTTAAAGCCGCAGAGCCAATTTTTTAATTTTAAAAATTTAAAGACGAGTTTAAAGGCCAACTTTTAAAACATTAAAATGTCTGCAACCGGTGAAGAACACAGTAAAAGACGTTAAAAAGTACTTTAAATCCGGCAATATACGAAACAAGAGAAATCAGTGAGACAAGAGAATTAAATGTTCAGCTCTTAAATTGAAAGTCAATCTTATAAACTAAATATAACCTTTTTGAGGTTTTTCTGTTGGATTTGATTCCTTTATAATAAACTTCCATTGGATAGTATATTTAAACGACTTTTGTTCGCTTGAAAAGTGCTTGTATTCAGAATGTTTCGTTTTTGAATTTTTTAAATAAATATGCAGGTGACTTCCTTATTTGGCAGCTTCATTCGCGTGCAGGAGGGGAGGTTGGAGAAATTCAGACGGGGTGTTAAAAAAATGAAAATATTATTTACCGGTACGGACCGACCATACCGGTAAATAACATATATATTTAAAGCACAAGATGCTGGAGTCAATCGGAAAAGGAAACCTTTGTATTGACGTAGTTTGCATGGCCAAAACAAATAATCAACATTCAACAAGGCTAAGAAACATAAAAATATTGTGCAAATCGTAAGAAACATAAAAATATTGTTCAAGAAAAAACATTCAACTCACTCAGGCAATGTAGCCTTCATTTTTTAAACATGTAAGCTGCATGCTGTGCCATCGGGCCACAGGCGCATTTCATATTTTCCCGTACGAATCCTTGTACGAATCAATAACACAGTTTGGCGTTTTCTTATGCAATGGCATAGCGACAGAGGGAACTGGGGGGGACGAGTCCCCCCCCCCCCACTCTCCTTCAGAAGCACCTTCGAAATATGTTTAAATCCGTTGAGAAACTTGGGGGGGGGGGAGGTTAAACACTGATCCGATTTCATTTCCAGCTTATTATTCGCAATCTAGTAACCGAAGATGCAGTCCGATTCTTGACCGAATTATGATGTTATAATTTGGAATTCTGAATTTTGTAAAGTCTCGCCCCAAAATGCACAAAACGGCGTTTCAGAGACTCTGAAATCTCAAAATTTTCCCGGACCCCCCCCCCAGCAGTGTTCGCGCCTTGGGTCCTAAACTCCCCCCCCCCGCTCCCCACTTTGTAAACCCTGGCTACGTCACTGTTCTTGTGATTTTTGAGCTCTTGTTTCATTCTATGTTAATGTCAAATTCCAAAAATTATAGTTGTTTTGAGTTTTCACAAAATAACCTATATATTGACGTTAAAATCTCACGCAGTTTATAAAATACTGTTTTTCGCTCCGGGATATAAACACCATTGCTACATTCCACATTTTTTACACAAATCTTTTACATCGTTTTTATAGCTACATGTAATATAAATCGTTATAAACTCCGGCGAATCGAAATAAGCAACAAGTAACAAGCCGTTAAAGTCAACACAATAGCATCTGAATTTTGCTTGTCAAGCAGTTTTCGCTTGTTCCCTGCGTTTATTCCCTTTTCCTGGGATACGAGGCCCAGATTGCGAATTATGAATACGGTCTATTATTATATGGCTTTTCAAAATTCTCTATTCTGATTGGTTGACAAGCGGTCCGTAAAAACCCATATCCGGACCGTGGTCCGTATTTTACCAATCTCGAAACCAGAGCCTGCAATCCTCTGTCGACGTTTGTGAGGCACTGGGAAACACCAGCGAATGTCGGGCTCTGATTGGTTATTTTTCAAGTGCTAATTATTATTCAAACTGGGAGTTTTTTTATGGTGATTCAAACATCGTTTAAATAATATAAAGTTTATATCTCTTTGTGTATTATGTTTAAACATATCAATGAAACACAACAGCATAACGACCTTAATAAACTTATTAATCTTCCCTAGCTTCTCATATGAAATCAATAGACTATTCTGATATTGATATGCCAATAACAAAATGTAGAATAACAACAGTGCAGCATTACCATATAAGGTCATGATAAGCCGTTGCGGCGTTGCCTATAATATTTAAAATAACACAACAATCCATGATTTACCGTATAAAAACAAGTTAAAATAAATAACTACCATTATCTTACAACAATTCAAAACCATGGCAAGTGTTCTTTGAAGAACTAAAGTCGTAATAAGCTTAAACAACGGCATAATTCATGTTTGACGGCAGTAACGTCTATTCATAAATGTCGAGCGGAGTACTGGATCCAAATGTACTGATTTTCGTGCAAAGGAGCTTCAGCAAGCTTCCACAGAGAATTGCGGGCTCTGGTTTCGAGATTGCGTATTTTCCGTATCTGGACCGGAGTCCCGGATGTCGTTTTTCTGGCGGGAAATTTTTGGTTTGCAAACTGGCAGAAAAAATTTTTGGTTTTTAATTAAATATCCAATTCTGCTTTACAGATAAAAATTTCAAACAACCAAATTGTTTTTTATTGAGCATGCATGTCTACCGTACATTATTCCCCAGTGAAAATGACGATAGCCGATTTAATTCGCGCGAAAAGCATATTATGCTCACAGACTCAGTTCAGCCATATACAGGTGTATAAAAAAAAACTGAACAGATTTGAAATTGCTCTCAATTTCGCAAAACACCTATTTGTATCCAGTGTTTTATATATATAGCTTCTTTGTGTACTTATAATGTAGAATTATGAAAAAAATTTCTTGAACTCAAATTTTGTGAACCAGGGGGGTGTGTCTTTCCAACAAAATAAAAATGGCTCGCGCACAAAATTTAAAAGTTGTAATCATATTTTGAGTTAATAGATGGAAATTTTGTTTGGTTTTTAATTACTGTACAAAATTTCAGACAATTTGGTTTAGTTTAAGCCCCTTTAACTATTCATTTTATTCTAAAAAATCAGCCTTTCGCATGCTTAATTAATGCCTTTACCTAATTTGCATATTGTTAACATATGCAAATTAGGCAAATGCATTAATTAAGCATGCAAATAGCTGATTTTTAGGAAAAATGTAACTTTGCGTGAATAGTTAAGGGGCTTAAACTAAACCAAATTGTCTGAAATTTTGTACAGTAATTAAAAACCCGACAAATTTTCCATCTATTAACTCAAAATATGATTACAGCTTTTAAATTTTGTGCGCGAGCCATTTTTAGTTTGTTGGAAAAGACACACCCCCCTGGTTCACAAAATTTGAGTTCAAGAAATTTTTTTCATTATTCTACTTTATAAGTACCCAAAGAAGCTATATATATAAAAAACCGGATACAAATAGGTGTTTTGCGAAATTGAGAGCAATTTCAAATCTGTTCAGTTTTTTTTTATACACCCTGTATAATAAACCGATTATTGACCTCGCTTGTTCGGTCTGTACTGTTAAATATTAGACCTCTGTCTTTTGCATGTACCTCGCTCCTTCTTCGCTCGGTCCATACTAAAAAACCTCGGTCTGATATTTCAAAGTACAGACCTCACGCTCGGTCAATAAGCCGTTATTATTGCTTCCATTCATTCCTATAAGAAACCGCCACCCCGCCCCGAAAGTAGCGGACTGCAAAACCCCAAAGTAAGCCGCTACTTTCGAGATTCATGCTATGCTATTTCCATATTAGGTGTTACGTACAAAGGGCCTTATCAAAGCGCTCGTGCCACTCACGTGAAACTCAATAAGCCCCGAAAGATGGATTTCTGCAGGGGAATATCTGTAAATTTGGAGATTCTCGGCAATGAAGATTCTATTACTTAAACTGCAATGTCTCAAGAGAAACACTCACTAGATCTAAGTAATGACACAGCATGTTATATTTGAGTATTTCATGATGATGTTGAACATACTTTAAGATCTTTTTGAGACAGAGGGAAAATCCCATGCTTTGAAACAGAGGGAAAATCCCATGCTACTTTAATGAAGAAAAATGTCTAAAATTTTACCTTTTTGATTACGATTGGCAACAATTTGTTTCATCCGTATTACACTTTACAAAGGTCTGATGAATTACTATGTAGATAGCTGTTTTCGAGATTAAAAAGCTTTTTATGCGTGTTTAAAAAACCCTGTGGTGATTCCCCAGTGCAATTGGGGAATTCCCTTCGAAAATGTTGATATTATACATAATCGACTTTATCTTGGTTATATCATAGACTATATCGCAGATGTGAAAAGATTGTTAGAAATATTTACTGCGTAGAAGTGAACCATAGAATAATTTAGGGAAGGCAAAAGAATTAAAGTTGAACTACAGTATGTACGTGGATCATTTAGATGAATAAAGGTGATATTTACGGTTCTTTCCATTTGCGCGTACATCAAACAAATCGAAATCGTCCTGTTTGAATCTTACGACTTTAGAGTTTCATACCTTTGGTTCAGTGCATGCTATGTAGATGAAAATACTACCGTTCGATTCAGTGAACCTGGCGGTAGTTTTAGTCAAATATCAACAATATAGCGATTTATGGCCATTCAAATAAAACGAATTGTTATATTATCTAATTACGCAATATAACTCGATTATTTATATACCAAGCTAAAATATCAAGTTTATTTAGATAAACTTTACTCTTTGCAGACTTTAGCTTTGATTTTCTCAAATTGGACAACGTTTAGTTTTAAAATTACTTCGCCAATGAACTCGTCAGATGGGTCATTTTTTAAGCCATTTTGAAACATTCGCAGTTCGTGCTTTTTCAGATATAAAACTAGCCTGCCTAGCAGGCGTTTAGTGCGGGCGGGAGAAGAAAGGGCGTCGTTTGTAATAAGCACTACTTTCACCCATTATCCAATCATAGTCGAGATTTATATTTAGCATCATGCATGCTTTTTGTTCGGCAACAAGGGAGATTTGCAGAGATTTTATGCACTATTTGAAACATGAGCAGCAGTGTTTTATCAGAGATAAAGATGGTCTGATAAAACACGCACTGCAAATGTTTTAAATTGCTTCAAAACGATCGATCTAGTATACGTTCATTGGCGAAGTAGCTTTTAAAAAATTTGGTGTGCATGTAGCGAAAATCAAAGTTCAAATTTATGTAAATCAAGGCCAAGGGAAATCTCTATCACATATATAAAAGATACGACACGTTTATGATTTTTCTTAGTGTGTTTTCCTCATGAATTATTAATGAATTTTTGAAGCTATTTTAGACAACAGTCACAATACAGAGCTTTTATCTTTTAAAAGACTCCTGAACCACGGTTGTTTATTAACATATTCCGCCGTATAGCAAATGTAACAGTGGAGCATGTTTTGAAATGTTATTCTTAAAATTATCATCCAACGTCATAGCTGCAATGGCGAGTGAATTCATGGGCGTACCGGAAGGAAAAAATTAGGGGGTCGGAAAGAAATTTTCCCGACTTTTTCGGATTGTGCCCGAGCAGTGCCGAATTTATTTTTTTCCGGAACAATTAATTTTGGCGACCTTCCCCCCCCCCCCCCCCCCCCCCCCCC
>CACRXK020005244.1:17059-28735 GCA_902702795.2 Paramuricea clavata
GGGGGGGGGGGGGGGCAGCTGCCCCTCCCCTACACCCCCCCCCGTCCCGTACGCCTATGCAAGTGATGTAGCCTCAACTATCTGGTCTTAAATTATACTTTAAAGTGAACAAATAACAAGACAACTATAAGAAATATTCAGGATATATTTAAAATGAATAATTGAAAGATCAAACTTTTCCGTATTCTTTAGGAAGAATCGCGATAACCGGCGTCTTCACCACGTAGCAAATTAACAATATACTTTCTCTGTTCTGGTTCAACTGAATTTGGAAGCCTAAATACTTGAAATATAAGAAAGTTTCCTGGAAAGCATTAACAGGCAGCATATTTTTGCGTCATATCGCGACTACCGCGAGCAAAATTATTATCACAGAGATATAAAGAGACGTAACTGACCGTTGTAAACACTGCGGAAGATTATATCATGTACCCACTTTTTTTCAGGCGACCGGGCGAAAAATGATCAACTGCGCGTGCTCAGAAAGTTTAAAGTGAGCCGTCTTCAGGTCGTCTCCAATCAGATGCATGCATCTAGTAACTTGCCGAGCATGTGCACAAAAAAGTGAGTATACTAGTTACGTCTCTGTATGTTTCTACTCTGTGTTGTTGACATTTGAGTTACGTAATTACTTCCGTTATCGAGATTAACCAATGAGAAGCTTTTCCGAAGATTCTTTGGAGAAAAACAAATTAATCATAGGCATTTGGGCAAGCGTTTATTTAACGACGCCCTTTCTTCTCCCGCCCGCACTAAACGCCTGCTACGCATGCTAATATAAAACAGATGCTGCGCTCTGGTCTGCTAGTTATCAAACAGCCGAATTTTATCTCGGATTCGGCTCGAGTTTGTATATCAGGAAAAGATCGGAAGCAAATGTTTGAATAGGGGTATACAAATCCGCCGATCCGCCCAAATTTGAAGCAAAAACCGCGATCCGACAATGGTCTTGTCTAAATTTGAATCCGCTAAAAGCTCTACTGTGAAGTCACAATCCAGGATCCGAACTAAATTGCAAGCTAAATCCACAATCCGAGCCAAAATATTAGATAAATCCGCAATCCGCTGTATTAATAATTAGATCCGCAAATCCGTGTAACTTATTCGCCAGATCCGAAATCCGAACAATTTTTTCTGTGAAATCCGACGATCCGAAACCCTATTCAACCCCCTCCCCCGCCACTCCTACTCGTGTTTAAAATAGTACTTAGTGATTTCAAGTGACTTGTGTTAATTTATGGGAATATATAATTATTTTGCAGTTTTAGTGGTACCAGCTGAATAGACCTTATGCCTAATGACGTCACAGGGCTTGATACCCGCCAGGAATGCTGGTCTTAAAAGTCATCGCACTGGAAAATTTTGATAGTGTCCATTTTGAATTGTTTAATTTTCCCGGGCAATGACTACTAAGACCAACATTCCTGGCGGGCATCAAGCCTTGTGGCGTCATTATGCATTAGGTCTATTACCCCATGTTTCAACTGTGGTTGTATAATGCAATTGTACTTGCAGTACTGAGTCGTTCTAGTTTCTAAAATAGTTGCTGTATGCAACGCTTGCTGCCATTTCCATGTTAAGATTTTCCCCCAGTAGTAGAGAGCATCTTAGCAGACAGGATAAGCTCGCTTAATAATCTCCAGTGCGTGAGCTTCTTTCCAGGGCTTTTTTTCTGTAAGAGTTCGTCATTGGTGACGCCATCTCCAGGAAGGGACCATATTATATTGAGTGTGGAGCGATGACAGATGCATGATTGCTGGTTACAGCGTTACATTGTACTGTAGATAGACTCAGTCTTCATTCAAGTATTTGCATTGTATGTTTATTTAAATATCACAAATCCATCACTAACTTGTTTATCCGTTTTCCAACAACTCGAATCTATAGGGTGCTGGAAATTTTTTGAAATCTAATTAAATATACCATCGTTCGAATCAGTGTACGAAATTGTACATACAGATGCCAAATTCCTTACTAAATAGCAGTATTCTAGCTATATATGGCCTCAGAAAGTCAAGGGATATTGTTTTGTTGACAATTGACAAATCGCTCAAAATTATTATTTAACTAATTAAAAATGCAGTACGTTTCATCCTTGATAGCCCGCGTGCAGGCCCAAGGGAAGAATAGTGGGCCTGCAAGCAAGGCCCCGTATTTTGTAAAACGCCCTATTTTCATAACACGCCCTATTCACGAGTCATGTGTCGAAAAAGAACCAATGACAGCAACCCAATTAAATAGTAACAAACAAACTCGCATTAAAATGTTGCGGGGTTTTCTCTGCTTTAATATTCAAAATATAAACAGTGAATAAATGGCTGTGTTTTAACTCCAAAAAAGCAAGCAACGCAGTCAGTAATTGCCACATTTGCAAGTGCTCGGCATTTTCAACTAAAATTGGAACAGGCAAATTAGGACGAATTTCAACAGAAATCCCCAAAACAACAACTCAAACTTCAAATCGTGAGGGAAGTCGTGCGACCACATTAGCATTAATGTGTGCTTCGCTGTTGCCATTGTTATAAATAAATTGTCTCATCAGATCGTGTGTGCAATTCTTGTTGGCGGCGGAAAATACGAAATTTATTTCAGTTATTTTATTTGGTAAAGAACACTACAAAAGAAGAGAGCGTTCAGAGCCCAGATCGTTTCGTTTCAAACGGCAATTACCGTCTTCTGTTTCGCTCTCTCTGCGAAGCCTTGCAAATCGCAAAGTATTTCGAATATGCTTACATGCAACTGCCTCTAAATCTTCACCGCGAAAAGCGCTAATTTCTTCAGTGCCAGAACAGAATAAACATCAACCAAAAGATAATTTTCTTGAGGAACATATAACGTATCAAGTCTGTTTGAAATTAGTGAAACTCAAGTAAATTAACTCTATAGTTTACCCCAGTCGTACGTGATGTTGCTATTCCAACACTTACGACAAGCAATCTCCATTGGCATAAAGGTAAAAACATCTCTTCCTTCAAGTAAACAATAAACAGTCCGCTCTTGTTCCATTTTTAATCGAAAAAAGTCATCAATTTTCAAATTTTAAGCTTATCGAGAGCCTTTGTGATGAATCACTAATCTAATTATAGAATCCAATAGCAAACAGCCAATCTGAATGCCGCGTTCGGGGGTGAACGAAATTACAAAATACCGGGCCTTGCTTGCAGGCCCACTTTTAAACCAAGCGTACGGAACAACTGCCGGCCGACAGGAGCCGTGCTATAGGTAGCGTAATATAAAATAATATCAAATCCTATACTTGTAGCAAACTATTTATGGATAATTTGGGTAAAAATTGGTAGGAGCCTTATGGATAATTTGGGTAAAAATTGGCAGCTCATTGATATTCTATTTTGTGACTATCGATCTTCGATCCACGATCCACTATCGAAGAAAAATGCGAGCCGAAACCTAAACTTGCCAGGGCACAGTGCCCCAGCGAGCAATAAAATACATTAAAACTATTATTACTAGCTAGTCTCCGACAGCATTGTTTACGCGAGGACAGCTTCGTAACGTGCTATCGATCATGTATGCATGAGGTGACTAAAGAGAGAAGAATAGAAACAGATATTAGAAACCCGATTGCAAACAAATTAAATGATTATTACCACCTATACCTCTGCTGGTGTGACAAATCGTGGTGATTTAGAATGTAACACAACTTTTTTTTTCTGATATAAGTGTTCATCAAGTTCTAAACAACTTAAGGTGGCTCCCTACAGTTCTCTAAAATTCTAGGTATTTTGAGTAACTTTCGCTTTGAACCGAATTTATATTAAATACACTTAAGACAGGGCAATATGATCATTTCCAGGAAAGTTCCGAAGCTCTGTGCTGTCCATTTATGAGCAAATTAAAACAGTGTTCATGTTGCCAAGGCAACCATGACGTTTAATCTTTTGCACTTTTATTGTCTAATTTCACAATAAATTGACAATATCTATATTTTCCATCGGTGAATTTAAATGCTTTGAAAATTATATGTATTTGAATTCGGCTAATATTTATGCCTGATATAGGCAGAGGATTTTCTGCGCGACGGCGCGGGACCGAAAAATCGCTGAAATTTTAAAAATTAATAAAATTTCAAAATTCCAAATAGTGTTTGTTTGTTCTTGGAGTAAATACATTTCATTGTGAAAGTAACGAGGAATTTCATTTTTTGAGCCGAGATTCATTGGTCGGTTCTTAGAGAGACAGCCTCTTAAGTGATGCAAAATTGTCCTCACTCCCAAGATTTTATGAATTAATTCCTCCACAGTTATTGTTAGGGTTTGTGCAAAACAGGGTTTATCTACGTGATAATTAAGTTATATAACATGTATATTTGTCATTTCTCAAAACCTGAAACTTCTAGTTCTGGCTATATTAATCTCAACTTTATAGGAAAATTTTACCAAGGGTTGAACGCCTGTATTTCTTATTTTACCATTGTCATTATTGTTCAAGATGCATAATTGTTTCTATTCTTTTTTCGTCTTCTAGGTCTTTTTGAATCCTAAACTCAAAGCTAATTTCCGACCATTCTGACAAGTTTGGAAGCACCATTTCCTATAAATACGCCGAGGAGTTCTATTACAATGTTGAGTATTATTGGTCATCTGGTGAATAAAGTCATGAAGTATAATATATACAATGAAATTCCAATTTCTAGCGTCAGTGCAAATGGGCCGGCGAGCATGCAGCAATCAACATATAATGAAACACGAAAAGTATCCAGTTCAGAGTTGATGAATTCTGTTTCTAAGGCAAAAGTTGTTCTTGCCGAAGCTTCATATTTGTTGGATCTGTCTGAGAACTATGTCAAGTGCCCAAGCGAGAGAACTGCCAAGCCGTTGAAACTATTTTTGAAAAAAGCGGCTCATAACGAACTTTTTACACCAGACGAAAACGAATTTTTTTTAGACATGTTACGTAGCCTTTCAATTGATAAGTGTTCCGTGGACGACAAGGAAAGCTTCATCTCGGCAAATAGAGATTTAGACAACGATGTTGATTTACATTCTCAACCAAATAGTATTTTGGAAGAAACTTCTCAAGTACATTCAGTAAACGAAAAATCGTCTTTTCTCGCACCAAATTTAGGAGGAAACCAGAAAAATTTTGAAAGCGATCAATCTAGTAATCTCAAAAATCTAGGAAATGTACCAGAGGATTTTGAGAATATTTTGATCAAGCAAGTTTCTGATAAAATTCCGACTCAAGAGAAAGATTTCGTAAGTTCAGATGAAGATTCTTCATTCAGTCCATTATGTTACAAAGATAAAAGAAACAAGAAACCCGAACGCGAAATATCCAAAGATTCGAGAATGGTATATTCTGTAATTCCACAACTTAACAAAGGAGAGCGAGACAGACGGATTCACGCATACCCTAAATATTCCGGTAAAGAAAGAGAGTTGAAGTCGGAAAAAATGATAGAAGAAAACGCATTGAAATCAAGGAATTCCATTCAATTCCCGAAACCACCAGCCCAGATGATACTTCTCAAGGTGAAGGACCTGGAACAGGAAAACCTTTCTCTTAAAAGTCAAATGAAATTATTAGAAACTGAATACAAAGATATTTTGGCTGAGCTTGGGCAAATTGCCGTTGAGAAAAATGCAAAGGAAAACGAAGATAAAAAATCTGAACTCTTTCAACAAATTTTTCGTCCCGCATTGTCTGAAGCTACTACTATGCCTTCCAGCAATGACAGACCAATTAATAATATGAATGTAAGTGGCTGTCTAAACAGGTTCCTAAAACCTCAAACCATGCACCAAAAGGATGATGTACCATCAGTTACCTATCCTTCCACTTCTAGACAACAACCTGCCAAAGAGGCAGATACCTTGGTGCAACGAAGTAATCATCAACCAAGAAAAGAAGAGATGGTCACCAGTGACATAGACCTAAGCAAAACTCAAAAAGGGGACCAACGGAAAACTAAAGTATCAAACTTCAGTAATAACAACGAAAATCAAACTCCACCAACGCAAAACTCATCGACTAACACATCGAGAAAGAAGGCAAGAGGCGGAAAGGAAATAAATCAATCTGAGAATGTCCAGGGACCCAGTGGTTTAGCATCTACACCCCAGCAAAGCTTTTTTGGAACAGAGTGCGTATCGCTTGGTAATGTACCACCAACATCTGTTGCAACAACTTTATACAACAACTACAAGCTCCTGTTACTATCCCTGGGTCAAAGACTTCTTTCCGGCGATGTCGTAAAACTGAAGAACTGGGCAAGTCAGAATTTTGCAATCAACAACCCACAGAATGCTACTGATATTCTCCTTCAACTTGATCAAAAAGGAGTTGTCAATGCTTCCAATCTAAGTCAACTTTGTAATTTCTTCGAATCTATTGTCAGAATTGACCTAGTGTGTATTATTGATGCATTTGTCCTTGGTGATTTTAGTTTACTTCGCCTGACCCTAGCACCTAAAAAGCAAGCAGCAAATCCAGGACAAATCCCCACGTCTCAATCCTCTACAAATCCAATGTATCAAAGTGTGTTCAATCCATTGAACACCAGCCAATCTTTGGTCAATCAAGCTGCTAGAGATACATTACAAACCACTCGAGGAAGAAATCCAGCACCTTCGAGAAAACCAGGAAAATGTAATGGAGCAAAACGATCTCTGCCTGAGCAAACACAACTGGCAGCTTGCCGAAATTCGTCAGATACACACACTCCAACACACTTCCCTAGGTCTCTAAACAAAAACCTGTCCACGGCTTCTGAACAGCAAAACCTTCAACCTGCTACTGGTTTTGCCGCAAGGCTGTCCGATGAAGTTGCTTCTGATGGTTCTGTTACAAGTATGTGTTTTTTATCTTTTTGACATTATTATTATTATTATTATGCATAGGATGTTTAATTTTATTGTACCCTTTGCAAAGATAGAGCGATTATTCATGACTGTGAATTAATCCAACCGTAAAAATTTCACTTACAAGTGTGGACAGCACAATGGATGTTGTTTCGCCTACTTTATATATCTCACTCTTTATTCCTCTGTTGGTGGATGTGAACGTTGCGCAACGAAACTTCCATTCCACGTGTATATGAGTCCAGATTATATATATATATATGGTACAATTCCAATTCTATGTCACCGACCTAGACTCTATTTAATGCAACATCCTTCAACCCTGCTGTTCTGTGATGCAATATCCTTCGACCGAGATTTTTAATACAATGTTCTCATTTAACTATAAAATGCAAAGTGCGGATAATATTTGCCGCTTTTCAGTCATTCTGGAGCAATAAGGCCGTTGCTGCATGGAAAGTTAAAAAAACTATTTAGAGCCGATAAAGCTATCTTGTGGAAGATTTTGCAATGATTTTATTTCTATTGTTTAAAAAGCAGACGATAGAGAAACATCGGCAAGATATCCAGTCAAAAGAACATATTCATCAGGGGTTAACAACACACGAAGTGCTCAGACAGTAGGCAGTCCAGACATAGAACGAAGCGACGTTTCTAATTCTCAGTCCCATGCCGCTTCTCTAAACGGGGACCTAAATCGGGAATACAACTGGTTATGCAGTCATTGCAAACGACTTTGCTTCGTCAAATTTGAATGCTGTGACAAGTTTTGGCCCTGCCATCGTTGTCATGACAACCAAAGAACATGTGGCCGGAAGAAGCTTAAGCCAAGTGACACAACGATGGTTCAGTGTGTTCATTGCAATAAAGAGCAAAAGGTAACCCTAATTTTATCCTATAAAACTACTGTTTAAGCTAAGGCGTATTTTACCCTGATTTCATCTTCTTGTTCGCATGTGCATTATGCTGCAACGCCGAAGCCCGTTGGTGATGATGGTAATTTCCGATTGGACATTATTACAATGCGCGCGATTACGTAATTGTGTTGTATCAGGTTGTCATGAGGGTTACGATTCGACAGGTATAGGTCGGTTTTTTTCTACTGTCGATCTAGCAAAATGTCTTTTTAAAAGTTTTAAATCGTGGAGTAATTGAGAAAAAAACTTACAAGATTATCGAGAAAGTTATGATTTCCGAAATACCTTAAGAAGAAAGTATTAAGGAATTCGATCTCTTATTTAACTATTTGATAGCTTTATTAATAGGCCCCCGGCTTACAGCGGCTAGAATTCCTGTCGCCCTATTATTTGTTATAGGATCTTATAGGCTCTTTTAGATCCTGTTTTTCTTTGTTTTACCAAGTTTTTTACAAGTTTAAGAATTAAAATGTATGCATGCGTTATGTTATTACTTTTTTAGTTTCGTCAATCATGCTGTAATTGTAGTGCAAAATTTGCGAATTATTACTGTCGTTCATGCAAACACCTTACCGGGAACAATAACAGTCCTTATCATTGTGAAAAATGTGGAGTCTGCAGGTATGATTCGGTTAGCTTATGTAAAACTGCCTTGCGCTACAATAGGCCATGATTTAAATTATTTAATTACTATTTTCCTTAAACCTATTTCACGAGAAAAGTTGAACCAAAATTTATAATATATAAATAAGGTGGTCGAAGACATGATCGCTAATACACCAGACCTGCTTTCAACATTTGAAAGATGGTTGAATATAATGCAATATGATGTTTTCTTGTGAAATTGCATTTGTGAGAGTGTATATATATGCTTCCTGTTTATGATTTTCATTCAATTTTGAATGACGACGAAAAATATCAATTCGCTCCTGGAAATATTTTTTTACAAAGCAACCAACTGATTGAAGTTTAAACTTTGAGTTTTGCGGTTCCCTTGTCGATGTATATGTTTGTATGCTTTATATAAACAGCCTTACAATGATTTTCAAGATATTTTAGTGAGAATTATTGCAAAATTTAAGCACAAACAAAATCATAACATCACCGTTATAGTCTAGCGCGCGTGTTTTATACTGACAGCTAAATTCCGGGATAAATTGTAATTTTTCAAACTTTAAAGTTATTCACGGCACATATTTCTGTTGTGATGGTTTGTATTGTGCTTTAGCTTGTATATCTAAGTTATCTCACTCATTTTCGTTCAGTTTTGGTATTAAATACGGTTTAAAATGCCTTTTGACAGTTTGTTTACGTTTGCTATTTTTAGCAGTTTTTGTGACATAAAACTGACATTTGAAGTAAGAGTATTTTTCAGGGAGGTCGCGTAATTTTGAAAACGGGTGTAAGCATTAATCGCAGGGGTCATAACGTTCGCGATGATCTACAAATTATTCATTTGATCATGATTAAAACTGGAGTTAAGGGTTCTGGCTTTATTTTGTCTTCATAACAAATTGTTGTATTGGAATAGCATGCAGTTAATACAAAAGTTACTGTCAGGAATAGGACTCAAAGACACAGTTCAGGTGTGGGTTAATTAATATTGCAGGTTAATTTTTATTTTAATATATACATATATATATATATATATATATATATATATATATATATATATATATATATATATATATATATATATATATATATATATATATATATACATATATATATATAAGTTAATCACCTGGCAAAAAGCCATTTAAATAAGTTAATCACTAACACATATTTTTTGACGTTTCGACTTTATTGTCTTCTTCCAAGTAAAAATCGTTAACATGCATAAACCCCTACTTATATACCCTACCAGACGAACATAATTATTCATACTCCTCAGAATCCTGTTCAATGTTCAACCCCGAGGGGTACATTGTCATAAGTCTATTAATCCAGTACATTTCCCTAATTGTTGGTTCTGCTGGGTTGGTTTTATCAATTATGACTATATCACAGTCATTCATTAAGCCATTATGGTTTTCACCTAAGAAATGCGAATGAAAAAAGGCTTGTGTATGAGCTTTGTTGGACATTGCTTTCCTTTGACAAGATTTATAAATAGGGAGCTTTAGATTTGACTACGAGTACGACTACGAGTACGAGATTTGATCGCGTGCTAGGAAATTACTGTAGTCGTTTTCGTTTCCATTCAAATGTTGCTTTTATACCAGTAAATCAACAATGAGAGAAAAAGTTTCATAAACTAAATCTCCTGCAGACCAAAATACCCTAGAAACGTGTAAATAAGTCATAACATTAAAAACAAGCCAGATATTTAGTACTATAATATATTATTTGCGTCGGATAAACGTTATATAAATGCTACAAAAGTTATTTTTGGAAAACAAAAAAAAGCCAACTTTCTTTGTTTTTTTGAAAAGTCGTAGTGAGGACTACGAGATTTCTCCACAATTTCGTACTCAGATGGGCGACGAGTACGACTTTTTCGCGTCAGTACGGGATGGCGTAAGCATACACCATGCGTTTCGCTTGACGAATCTCGTACTCGTAGTCGTACTCGTAGTCAAATCTAAAGCTCCCTATTGTTCCATCGAAAGCGGAATTTATCTGTCGTCTGACCAACATATTGCTTCTTACACACTTTACATGTCAAAAGATAAACCACACACTTTGAGTCACAGTTTAAATGATGGTTCACTTTGTATTGTTTACCATCAGCTGTGCACCTAAAAGTGTCGGTTTCGTGAATATTTTGACACGTCAAGCACCTGGGTTTATTACATTTCTTACATCCTTTCTCTCTTACTAATGGTGGTACCTTAGCTCTCACTAAGTAACTTCTTAAATTACGGCTTGTTCTAAACGCCGTAAATGGTTCAGGGGTAAATACTTTACGAGCTTCAGTGTCTAAGTACAAAATATGCAAATTTTTCTTAATTACTAAACCAAAGTGCTTTAACAAAGGATGGAAAGCTATAGTTAAAGGCACTCCTGTCTTACAACTTTTTTCTCTAAGTATATTATTACTTTCCGCTTCAATATTGTATTCCCTGACCCTCTTAAATTCTCTTTCTGTGAGCCATGTTGGATATGCTCTAGTTTTAAGCCAACTACACAGTTCTTGTAAGTGTTTCTCAAAATCCTCTTCACGCGAGCAAATTTTCTTGATGCGCAAACCCTGACTATATACGATAGATCTTTTAACGTGCGCAGGGTGTGATGACTCATAATGTAGATATTGATGGCAATCAGTTGGCTTACAAAAAAGACTTGTAATAAATCTACCAGCATCAATTCCCACCGAAACATCAAGAAAATTCACTTTAAGTATTTTTCGTACGATTTTAAAAATTCGTGTGCACTGGGGAGGCTATATCTTTTACCTAAGATTCATAAAAGGCTTCGAAATGTACCCGGACGTCCTGTTATCTCTAATTGTGGGACTCCTACAGAGAGGGCGTCTGAATTCTTAGATCACCATCTTAAACCCATAATGAAAGCAGGGAAGTCCTACATTCGAGATACAGGACATTTTTTGGATAAATTAAAAGAAATAGGTAAAGTTCCGGAAAATGCATTGCTTGTAACTGCTGATGTTACAAGCCTCTATCCCAGTATCCCACACGAGGATGGTCTGCGAGCACTTCACACCAAGCTAGAGGAACGTGAAGATAAAACAGTGTCATCAGAAAGCCTTATTAGTTTAGCGGAATTTGTCCTTAAAAATAATTATTTTGAATTTAATTCAGATGTTTATCGTCAAATTTCTGGGACAGCCATGGGCACAAAATTTGCTCCTCCGTATGCATGCATTTTTATGGATATGGTGGAGACTGAGTTTTTAGAACAACAAGATATAAAACCTTGGGTGTGGTTACGGTATATTGATGACATCTTTTTTGTCTGGTTAGAAGGTGAAGATA
>CACRXK020005245.1:4336-28733 GCA_902702795.2 Paramuricea clavata
ATGTACCACAAGCATGGCATGAGTCGACTATTACGTACATAAATACGAGCTTATTACTATACTATCTAAATCATGGAACCGAGGGAATCGATGGCATTTTGGCTTAATCGTTGCACCCTGAGCCTGCGATGACCTAACGCAAACTCCATTTCTCGAGTACGAAAAAAACAGAAAAAGAGGGATTTAAGACACTTAAGCCCGTGGCATCAAGGGAAGAAGTCTCAGTATTTCCTCGTGCTGTCTGTGAGTCTGTCCGTTTGCTCGCATGCCTGTCGATCTGTTTTGGTTGATTTGGCGTCTTCTATAGGAAGACTTAACATGTAATACTTATACATGCATACTTATATGCAAACGTTACGGTTGCCACTGAGTAACTCTACATTCTACACGCAGCAACAACGTTGTGTCAAATTTTCATTATATAGGCCTCAAGTGGCGGTACAACAAGACTATTTGCTACACTTGAGGAAGTGATTGAACTGTTTCAACAGCCTGGTCAAGGATTGCCACACGAACTTAAGGAACCAATAATTACAGAATCAAACAACGTTATCGATTTAGATCACGATTCAGGTTTGGAGCAAATCATTTGGATATATACGCAGATGTAATAGAAATCAGTGGCGTAGCCAGTCCGGCAATTTAGTCCCGCTATGCAAATTAAAAAAATATCATTATTCATTTCTTTAAAAATGGATTGTTTTCACAGTCAATGAACATGAAAATATTTGCATAGCGGGACTAAATCGTCAGGCTGGCTACGTTACTGATATAGAAATGAGTACAAAATATTCACTCGTGTTTGTCTTTTTTATTCTAAACCTAGCTTGTTTCCATTTTGTTGTAACTGTCGTAGCCAAGCCATGTTAAACGGTGTGAAATATAGTCTAGCAGTGGAAGTCAGTCTATAGAGGATATTAGACTGAGTTCAGGCCTGACTGAGATTATATTTCCACTGTATCACATCAGCCATATTCATTTGATATTTTTCCACCGTTACGACAAACTGGAAATGGAAGCTAACCTCCGCTCGAAAGCACTCGACTTCCTAAAGACTATACTCTACATTTGAATTTTGGTATCCATTTTGATCTTTTGTTGCATAATGCATATTTCCTACTCAGGTTTTTGAAATTTATAAAAAATAGCGAATTAGCTAGCGTAACGGATGAACAAACAATCATTAAAATATCTGGGTTGCGCAAAATCTTGCTTCCAACGGGTGGCGCAAAAAATGTACCCCTCTTTGACTTATTCTAATTGAAAAACTAAAGAAGCCATCTTATTCAAATAAAGTGTATTGAACGCAGTATTGTCTAACTTAAATTTTGATGTATGCCTTAAACATTTCTAGAGGATATTAGCCGAGATATACTGTAGACGTTTAAACGCAAGGTAGCGTTTTTGGAAGGAGCGGAAAATGGGAAAAATGGCGACTCAACGAGGTTGTTTGCAAATTGCACGATAGGCGTTGACAAACAATCTAAAGTAAAGTGTTTTTTTCAGATAGGCGGTAAAGTGTTTTTTTTTTCGGATATGCGGTCTTTACATGTTTAAAGATTAAAAGAATAAGGTATCTTTCAAAGCTAGATACCAAGAATACTGTTTATCGTTCGAATAGATTGGGTCCCCATAGGGCATAGGGAATTACGAAGTAACCTACTCAGCAACAATCAAGCAATTTGAGAGAGCTTCGAGAAGCGATTGTTATGGCGTGTAACAACTTGGAGCAGGAAATGATCGAACATGCGTTCGACTGCATGCTTTCCAGCGCACGACATTCAGGGTGGTGGACATGCATTTCCTAATGAATGAGAATTTATTGGACGACAGTGTCAAACATTTGTTCTTACTGTTGCACGTTTTTACCATTTTATTACCATAATGCAAAGTAATAGACTATTTTATACCACTTTTCGCGTGCAAATGCCCATATCTCGGCTAATATTTTATAGAAATGAGCAAGGCATACATCAAATTTTAAGTTAGACATAACTACAGTACCGCCCAAAGGAAACTATACATTTTTTTCGAGCGAGTTTCGAGAATGTTCGAGCGAGAAGCGCGACGCGAAAGCTTGCGAGGGGCGCTATCGCGACCTCTCGCTCGTTACGCGTAATGACTCGCTCGAATAATCTGTTTACTGCTTTCGCTTCGCGTTACGCGAATCGCGCTCGATAAAGGTTATGTTAAAGGCCCATACAGACCGGACGCGATTTGGCAACGCGACGTTTCAGTTTTCAATGAGATTTAACTTTAATATTTTTCAATGTTTCTTAAATATTCGGAACCGAATCGAATCGCGTCCGGTGTGTCTGGAAAGAGCGAAAACTTCATGGCAGCGAACATATGCCTGAATGGAAGTCTCACCTTGTTTTTACTAAACGATTTAGGCACGAGATATTGTTTTAAGACGCCATGGTTTTAAGTTTTATTTGGTTGTCTCGCAGCTCTATCGGTACATAATTATTCACAGATTTTAACCTTAGCGAAGCGTCGAAAATGAATCGCGTTAATTAAATCTTTCAATATTTCAGACCCCATTTACATGGTACCGGACGAATTTCAGTATTTTCCAACTTTAGGAAATACAAAACAAAACCTGAATAGTATAACATCTTAGTTGTGCTCTTAGTTGTGCTCTCAATGATTTTGAAATAAAATTGAAATATTACTGTACTGTATATCGTGTATTCTTGTTGATAACTCAGATATTGAGAGCACAAGACGCTACTATTCGAAGTTTGTTTTGCAATAGAATTACTAACTACCCAAACGTCTATGAAGACTGCGAATTTATAAAACGAGATGATTAAAAACGCATATTTTTATTTTGCATCCACAAGACCACAACCAAACAAGATAGCCGGGTATGGGTATTGTATACACATCGTTTGGTATTACTCAGTTTCAAAACTGAATGGGTGCACCTACAGCTCGGGAAATTGAATTGGAGATTTTAACAAGTATTAATACAGAATTTTTTCTGAAACTATAAACAAAATATAATATTGCTGAAATTATTTTTCACGAGAACAAATTCACGACAGAGGAATATTATTTATTAACCAGAATTCAGAAAGCAATCATTATATTTAATACAAACAAGTTAGTTTTTTTACAGTTTCTCTACACATATTACGGGTACTGTCATTACATATTTACAGTACATGTACTCAGAAATGAGCATTGCTTTGTACTTCTTGCGACCATCAATTCGCACTTCCAGTTCAGCCTGATTGCCTTTGATCAAGACAAGGTCGTCCGGATCCACTATTTTCTCTCGACGTACAATTGACATAGTTTCATCGTCAAAAAAGTAAACCAGATAATACTGAGGAACTTTGGTTAGCATTCGTATTCGCCATAGTTTATCGATAAACAGCACGTTTTGTGATAGCTTTTTGAGTTGTTGATGCTCTCAGTCTCAGAGTTGAAAGGCCAATGGCAATGAAGGGTTATGAAGCAGTGATACACGTGTTTTAATTAAAGATTCAAACAAAATTAATTCATTTGTAAAGTCTGCAATATTGTTTTCAGTGAATGCATTGCGGAAGTGCAATAATTTTAATTAAGAACAAAAAGCCTGTGACAACCTTATTAATTAATGATCTATTAATAACCGACTAATAACAATATTAACTAAAAACAAAGTGTGACAACAAAAATAAAGTATGACGTACGCGAGCGATTTGCATCCGATCAAAATACGTGCGACTTGTATGAAAATGGTCAAGACCCTTTTACTGTAATATTGACCGAGAATAGTAGCAACTAGAATATTGCGTTATTTTGTATTTTACCTATTGCCTGAATAATAAACATAATATTTCTATGTTTACAGTAAGAAAAAACTCAAAACAATGGAGTAGTTTTGATCTGATGATAAATAATTATCAATTATTGGACGAGGTTGAGCAAAATATCGTGATTTGTCGGTGGCGAGCAGATCAATTATTTGCCGATGCCGAAGGCAGAGGCAAATAATTGATCTGCGAGCCACCGACAAATCACGATATTTTGCGAGAATCGAGTTCAATAATTGTTTTATCATTCACTTATAAAGCTTAATTTTATCTTTCGTTTACTATATAAGTTCGCCGTCTCTCTTTCTTGCTTCTGCATAAAAAGTTGCGAAGGACACTGGCAAGAGTTTATTTTGAGCCAACTAGATCGTCTTCGTTGATTTATCTTGCTTCTAAATGCTGGCGAAAGACATTGACTGCGGTTTTAGTCGCTTTTTTATTTTCTGCGTTTTTTTCTTTAAGTAAGCAAGACAACTCATTTTCCGAAAGTTCAGCAAAGCGAGCCGCCATTGTTTACAAAAATTGAAGGCAATGCGCATACTCAGACTATTATTTGCACGCAGTTATTTGCAGGTAAATTAACCAATCAAAATTGAGAATACTATAAAGTGAATGATAATATTATTTATACATGAAATAGTATATAAAATAATATAACCATCAATTGAATAAGCGATTGATATTTTGATGATAATTATAATAAGTCTCAGACTCAGGAAGATCGATCTTGAGGGCGTAATCAGCGTTTTGAAATATTGTAAATTTGGTCAGGTCTGAAATTCCTGACACATGGGTACTTTGCCCATGGTTTAATACTAATACCTGATAAAAACAAGTGGTTATATAATTGTAATTTAGTTTTCGCATAGTTGCAATGTTTTTTATTGAATCTCTAAATACAGTAAGTCGTGAAAGGTTGTGAAAAAGTTTAGCGTATAGTGTTTTGATTTTTATACATAAAATCTATAGTTTGTGATGGTCAATTTGGTCACATTTTAATGACCCTGAGTGATAACATTTTCACTAATATCCAGTTAATGACCCATATAATGAGTTTTCACTGATGTGTTTGTGACGGCATCACAACTGCGATAGCTATACACAGTTCGCTAGTGTTATACAGTTTGCTTCTAAATGTCGATCCACAACGGCCTGAAAGTTCGCAGTACACGTGTTGGCTTTGTTGCCTTCATTGAAAATAAACATATTATAACATTATAAAATACATACTATATTACAATTTACAACTTGAATGAATATAATTGATACATCTATCAACTATATATTGTTTGTATTAATGCCCAGACGCGCGTCCTTCCCATGCTATAACAATAGGAATCACTTCCTTACATGGTTTATATATCTCGCACATTTTTCCGTGGTAACTGTTCCCCAGAAATCAGTTATGCCTTTGATCAATTCTTCTTTAGTTGTGGGTTTTACAGTCTTCTTTACGTGGCTTTAACCTGAGAGCTTGTTCGGTTGTGTGGCGGTTTAGGATTGATATTGTTGTCACACACACACAGTAAGGTTTAGTGTTACATTTTCGCCATTTGCGTGCCGGTTTTGAAATGCAAATTAACCGGATAAAATATGCATACTGTATGCGTTCGTATTTACTTGTGATAGCTCTGTAGGAAACATGCGAAATGACAGAAAGAAACTACGGTTACGGTATGAGTACATTAATTTCCTGTTTAATCAATGGGATGATAAGACTGGTATAGCAGTTTAAAAGAACAAAGTATCAGCATTGGGATGCGTACATAGCAAGTAGCCTTCTTTGTCTCTGGTGTGGTCTATACAGTTGGTATGTCATTCTTATTTAAAATATTTCTGTTTTATTTCCCGTCGATAAATTTATGGTAAATATCTCGTCAGAGACAGAGTCTTCGTCTCTGCGATTTGTTGTTGCAAACGTTAATATATACAAACCCGCCATGTGTAAGGACAAACTACACTCAAATTAAAACGATCGATGTTGAACTTATAAAGTAAACGCATTTAAATCATGAACTTCGCGAATACTCGAATCTCGTTACTCGAAAATCTCTTCGGTTCGCATCGCGACGACTCGAATCGCGCTTCGCGTTTCGCGAAACTCGATAGGTAACGCGATTCGAGAAGCGAGACGCTCGATCCTCGCTCGAATGTTTCTCGCTCGAACGCGAAACGCGCTCGATACTCGATGTATAGTTTCCTTTGGGCGGTACTGTACAGTATGTTTCAATAAATTTTATTTGTATAAGATATATTTTAAGTTTTTAATTACAATGAGTCAAAGCGGGAACATTTTTTTGCGCTACCCGGTGTAAAAGCGTCTATATAAAGCAAGTACTGTACAAGCAATGCATTTTATTTTATGCAGTAACTATACACTAGCATTTCTATATGATCTGTTGGCATCCTCATACCCAGGCTCTTTCCTCGCATAGCCACAATGATCACCATTGATCACCAGAGGGGCAACCAATACATTTGTCATGTCAGCGATATCTGTAGCGATATATCTTTTCGGCATCCCTTGCAGATGATGAAGAAGAGGAGAGAGAAATTATGGATGAGCTTGATGGATTGGTGATCCCAGATTATACAGACTTAAGTTTATCGTTCATAAACAAATTGGCGGAAATGGATTCCTCAGGGTACAATATGTGTTAAGTCGTGTTTACACTACAAGCCTTGGCCTCAGAGCCTCGGCCTGGCCTTGGCCAGGCCAAGGTAAATGTGGCGCGTTTACACCATTACACTATTTTTTTCAGACTGGCTCACTTTGGCCTAGAATTTTGTTATTAATTTTGTGTATTTTTATGTGTTGTGACGTTGTCCGCTGGTTGTCCGCTAATCTCTCACTGTGGACACACGTTGCCATGAAAATAGGGCCCAGGCCAGGGTCGAAAGTGTTTCCATTTTCACAAGGCTAGGCCTAGGCCACCGGTTGTAGTGAGCCCAGATTTCCTGGCCTAGGTCAGGCCAAGGCTAGGCCAAAGTATGTTTACCCTGTCAAAATGTAGGCCAAGGCTAGGCCAAGGCTTGTAGTGTAAACACGACTTTAGTGTATGTCGTATCAGGCCTTGAAGATACGGGAGGGAGGGGGTGTGGCGGCTGATTCAATCGACAGGAAGAATTTTACATGGTTGAAATTAATTAAAACACTTAACAGGCATTACTGTAACTACTGTACCACACATACATGTAAGCGAGAAATAAGGTTGGCAATTCATAAGAACAGATTATATCTGCTTCCTTAGGATAAAACTAGGTTAACAGAAGCCTTAGCAATCAGCTCTTTTTTGGAGATAACATTGCGTGTAGTTGACGGGCTTTTCAGTATCATGGCCTAGAGAGTGCAAACAAACAAGGCCGGTTCCTGCAGATATACGTACTATTCAAAACAACGAGTAGGAGTGTTTTATCAGATATACAGCCGAGCGTTTTATGTCTGATAAAACACTCCTACTCGACTACAAAGAATACTAATTAGTATGAATAATTATATAATCATACTAATTAGGATGAACAATTATATAAAGAATACTAATGAAGATGAGTTTTATCAGATATAAAGTCACTCCACGTGACATATTATGGCTGACATGATTTGTCACAATGTTAAAGTGCCTATGCAACGAAATTTTCACCTCATTTTTTATTGTTTTTCTAAAAAGTACTGCTGGAGTGATGAAGAATGACGTTTACAGTTTCGTCATATCTCATCTCATTCTCAAAAGTTATCGCAATTTCTTTATTTTGAGTTGTGACGTCACAAGTATGAGTTGAGATAATGGCAATAAAAAGAAAGTATGATATCTTGGTGAGTATTTAATAAAATTTAATGAAACTTGGTACACTTAGTGGGTGCAACAAAGTCAACAATTTTGCTTGTCTATGTGGTTGTTATGGCAACACACTCGTCTCCAGTCCCTTCTCTTCCAATTTCTATATGATCCATTTTCAACGAAATAAATAGCAATTTCTGCAATTTTCGCTTATTACTATAATACGTGTAGGTATTGTGATCAGTTTAAACCGTTATAATATGTAAACATCCTCTTGCAAGAGGTCCACGGGAGGAAAGTTGTGAAAGGAAGAGAAGAGACTGGGGACTAGTGTGTTGCCATGACAACCACATGACCTACCAAAAATATTCATATGAGTGCACCCACTAAGTGTACCAAGTTTCATTGAATTTTATTAAATACTCACCAAGATATCATACTTTCTTGTTATTGCCATTATCTCAACTCATACTTGTGACGTCACAACTCAAAATATAGAAAGTGTGATAACTTGAGAACGAGATGAGATATGACGAAACTGTAAACGTCATTCTTCATCACTCCAGCAGTACTTTTTAGAAAAACAATAAAAAATGAGCTGAAAAATTCGTTGCATAGGCACTTTAACGTTTATGAATTATTAATGAGTATTTTAAGTAATATATGCATGTACAAAATCACATGTTTGACACTCAAGGATTTCGAAATTTCCCAGTGTTGTATATTCTTTACAGTGTGTGTCCACATACGTAACTAAAGACGCCACTTGAAAACTAAAAGAATACAAAAACGTGCTATATACCGGGTGTCCCCCCAAAAGCTGGACACTGTTTAATTTCATGCAACGTAAAAGCTATAAAAGCTATCGCAATGAAATAAAGTTATAAAGATCATTGCATTCAGAAAGGACTAACTTACATTTCGATATATGGCACTTGAATTTACATGCAATATTGACTGCGCTATATTGATGTACATGATGTGTGAATGTTGAACTACTGTTTTTGAAAATGCCGAAAATGAGCATAAAACACCTTATATAATTACCGATGTAGTTATACTTGTTAAATAATAAATTTATTTATTTTGGTTGTATCTCGCTCAATATTGCATGTAAATTCAAGTGTTATATATCAAAATCTAAGTTAGTCCTTTCTGAATGCTTTAGTTCATTGCGATAGCTTTTATAGCTTCTACGTTCATGAAATCAAACAGTGTCCAGTTTTATGGGGGACACCCGGTAGTTTCGAACAGTATAACTATAAATGAGAAATTTTAGTCGATGGATTTGACCTGCAGTTGGAGCTTCCATAATGGTGAAAGATTTTCGTGTAGTTCGCTAAATTAATATTAATAAATACTGCTTTTTACCCTGTGTTACTGTCATGCATTTAATGAGCAAACATGCTTTGTGAAGACTTTGCCGTAACGAATAATTTTATTTTCACAAAATACATGAAGATCGACTGGTCACATACTAATTACCCATAAGGAAGTCAGTGATTTAACAGTAAACTGATCGGTTTTCCATGTAGGTTAAGCAATGATTTTTGCGACAATGTGCAAAGCTACCTAAGCGGAGGATTTGACCGTGATGGAGAAAGGATAAATGCATCAAAACCAGCTACTGACCTTCAAGAACTTATTGCCAACTCTGCTCAAGATGTTAGAAGGTATGTCAAATTTTAACGCTGTCAAATTTTAGGGTTGTACGGAGATGTGAATGTTTGACGTTTTTGCCCAACTTTAATAAGGGTATTCGAAGAACAAACATTTGAAGAATCAACATTTTCTTCGCAGAGAACTTAAAGACTTCCTCAAAAGGATTTTGTTTTTACAACAACTGTTATGCACAGACAATGATCTTAGAAAGCTGGTACCGGTATGATCTTAAATTTGTTTACAGTAATCATGAGAAATATGACTTTCAGTAAACAACATATATCTGAAGGCAGTCTCGATATTTACTGTCGTTCCAATTGAAGTGTTCCTCAAATATTGATTCAATACATTACCTCAGGCTGACCAATTCATTTCATCAAGTTCCTCGAGATATTCATACACTTCCTGTGAAAGAGCCAATTCCAAGTATTTGATAATTTCTGGTCACTTCCTTTCTATTTATGATTGCATGGTTAGTTGCACAAACAACAAAGGTGATTGGTGCATTCAAACTATTCAACAGGAAGTTTACAATTATACTAGGAAGTGTATGAATATTTTGAGGAACTTGATCAAATGAATTGGTCAGCCCGAGGTAATGTATTGAATCAATATTTGAGAAACACTTCAATTGGAATGACAGTAAAAATTGCGTAGTCCTCGAAGGTGATACCAAACCTTTACCCAATCTCGTTCTCCGAGCCTGCGATCCTCGGGAAGGAACGTGAGGCTCTGGGATAATTCGTTGCCGGAAGCCAGGAACCCTGACTAAGACCAAACTGCGCATTCCATATCAACGGCCAATCAGATTCCTCCCTGAAACGGATTATCCCAGAGCCTCGCGTTCCTTCCCGAGGATCGCAGACTCGGGGGGAACGAGATTGGCCTTTACCAAGCCTATAATCACATGCATCCTCATACCCAGTCTATTTTCTTTCGCACTCTTGTTGGTAATCACTGAGCCGAAGTGCATGCTATGGGCTTGTAATCACCGAGCCTGGCGACTTGTTGTATATCAGTAGAAATTGTGAAGAAAAACAAGCACAAAATATCAGGAAATGTATTGAAAGGTTACAAAATTCAGCGTGTTTTTCTTTATATACAGCTAGTATATATAGCAGCTGGTGAAGTGCTATACAGTATAATTTATATTATAGTTGCTTGGCTTCTTGACATCAAAACAGTTGCAGAGTCAAAGCAAAAACCAAAAACAATAATACTTCAAAGTAATCAGAAAAAAGTAATTTCTAAAAGGAACATTATATTTAACAAATATAAAACATTTTCCGTGTTGATATACAGTTGTATCAACACGAGTGGATATTGGGAAAACGAGAAATTGTGTGGAAACACGACGCCCGAAGGGCGAAGTGTTTTCACACAATTTCGAGTTTTCCCAATTTCCACGAGTGTTGATATTTAAGAAATAGAAAACATTTTCCGTGTTTCTATAGAGTTATAGAAACACGCGTGAAAGTTTGGGAGAAACGAGAAATTGCGTGGGAACACGAGCACGAAGTGCGAGTGTTTCCACGCAATTTCGAGTTTCTCCCAAACTTTCACTATACAATTACTTTATGGTTTCCGTGTTTGGATGGCCTGATCCAAACACGCGGGAATGTTGCAAGAGTTAAGAAAAGCGAGCGAAATCACGAGCCGAAGGCGAGTGATTTTGCTTGCTTTTCTTAACTCGAGCAACATTCCCAAGTGTTTGGATCAGGCCATCCAAATACGGAAACCATAAAGTAATTGTTTTATAAAATAACAACAACACGATAGTCTCCGTGTTTGGATGGCCTGATCCAAACACGGGTTTCGACCAATCAGAACACGCGTTATATACATGTTATTTTATAATTAACAAATATAAAACATTTTCCGTGTTGATATACAGTTATATCAACACGAGTGGAATTGGGAAAACGAGAAATTGTATGGAAACACGACGCCCGAAGGGCGGAGTGTTTTCATACAATTTCGAGTTTTCCCAACTTCCACGAGTGTTGATATAACTATATATCAATACGGAAAAAAATGTTTTATATTTTTTTTATAATATAGCAATGTCAAAAGCCCGAAGGATAAGAAAAATTTCCGTGTTTACAAGCGGCGGAAAATTTCCCGTGTTGACATTGAGTTATATCAACACGGCTCTTAGCCAATCAGCGTTCAGAATTTACAAATGCTATATTATAAAACTATATATCAATACGGAAAAAATGTTTTATATTTGTTTTATAATATAGCACAAAGAAATATAAAGAAAGAAATGTTCCGACGTTTCCGTGTTGACATTGTGTTATATCAACACGGCTCTTAGCCAATCAGCGTTCAGAATTTACAAATGCTATATTGAAAATTTCTTTCGGAAAATTTCTTTCTTTATATTTCTTTGTGCTATATTATAAAACAAATATAAAACATTTTTTCCGTATTGATATACAGTTATATCAACACTCGTTCATGGAAATTGGGAAAACTCGAAATTGTGTGAAAACACTCCGCCCTTCGCCGGGCGTCGTGTTTCCACACAATTTCTCACTGAACATGACAATATGATGAAGAAAAAGATCGAAGAGTCTACAAACAAAAAAACTAAAGTGGCTGAGTGGTATGGAAAAAGTTTACATGCCTTGAAATTTCGACAGCGAAAAACCATAATTGCATTTGGAACAAGATTTACTTATCGCTTACCTTCGAAAATGTTAATACATGTTAATACTAATATGGTTGTATTGTAGGAAGAAATTGAAAACGATAACAATGCACGATCGAATGTCTCTTCCAAATAGCAACAACTTCTTCCTTTTGTTGCTATTTCCCTGCACATATATTGAGTACACAGATCTGAATTCAGTTTATTAAATGATACGTACAACCATGATGATTATATTGAAGTATAGTCGGCCGGCCAAGGTGGAAAAAGTGCCTCTACAGAGAGTTTGATGGCAACTTTATGTTAGAAGCTGGTAACAGGCATTTTCTTATAGTACAAGCCTTGGTGAATAAGACTGTGGGTGTTACCACTTCTGATTTTTGCCGTATGGCCAAAAATTTGAGAATTTTAAAATTTTGCCTATTAAATTACTATGATGGCAAAAATGTAAAATTTCATGTTCTCTTATACAAAAAATGAACTATACCGCTAGAAAGATCGCAAAAAACTATATATAAGACAATTAAGCGACTAGTGCGATTTTCAAGCCGATTTTGAATTAAAGATAGTTAAAGTTGGCAAAAGGGATACTAATTAGCATTAATTTGGTCATTTCTGCATTTTTTAGCATTAAAAACTCGAAATAGGATTGGAAAATTGTAGAACTCACTTAATTGTCTTATATATTGTTTTTTACGCTCTTTCTAGTGGTATAGTTTATTTTTTGTATAAGAGAACTTGAGATTTTATATTTTTTCCGATCATAGTAATTTAATAGGCAAAATTTAAAAATTCTCAAATTTTTGGCTATAGATCAAAAATCAGAAATGGTAACACATATAGTCTTGTTCACCAAGGCTTGAACTATAAGAAAATGCCTGTTACCAGCTTCTAACATAAAATTGCCATCCAGTTGTACAAAATGATGACTTGGCCAGCCGTCTAGTACATGATCGATCCCAATTACGTGTGAGTGCCCATGCAACAACTATTTCAGTCAGTTCGATTGTTTTTGTCTGACGTGACATTTGAGTCCTGCTAGAGATATGCAGACAAGCCTTAATATATATTATCATTTTATAGGGCGTGTCTGGGTCGTCTGTTCGTCAGGTATGTGTCCTGCAGCTAGATTTCACATTTCTGTATAGTTTCAATAATAATTATTACATTGGTTGTCGATGGAAGACTTTGAATGAATGCCAGTATAAGCGACTTGCACTAAGAAGTCACGTGATATCAATCCTCTTTAAACAGCAGCAAAATAGAATAATATTTTTACTTACGAAAGAGATTCTAACTAATATTCCGGAATATAGGTGTTCAAAGCTTGCACTCTCTTTAATGAAAACGGCGACATTGTAGCAGGTCACGTGTATCTAAACTGAATTTTTTCAGACAATCATGTAAAAACTCAACCTCAAAGAAATCTGTTTAAAGACATGGCGCCCATAGATATCTTATATACACTAGATAGCGCATCTCTTTTAGTAAAATTGAAGCCAAAATATTCCAGAGGTTACCCCCATTTGAATAGATGGCGGTCATGTTGGTACTGTAGTTCCCACTCGCTAATAAACGCTTAAAAACAACAATAACTTTCACCATTTGAATAGTTTAAAAATGTATTTGGAATAGGTTTAACTTAATGTTTAAGTTCCATGTACATACGAATCTTCTCATTTCATGGGAATATCCTGAGTCTCGCAATCACGGCTTCAATTTTTGAATTGCAGAATAATTAGAAGCACTATCTAGTGTATACAAGATATCTATGATTGCGGCGGCCATGTTTTAGCGGTTTTGAAATAAACTTTTATTAAACGAAAGGAAAGTTGAAAAAAAATCACTATCCGGTGGAAAACGCTATGTCCGGCGTTCGTTCAACCGGCCGCAGAACTTTATATTCGGTCTTTTTCCAATTTCCCCAATGCTGTTATATTTAATTTTACTAGTTAAATTTTTATGAAGCGTATAGTTGATCATTAAAACAGTATTTTATGTTTTGTTATTCAGTCAAATGACGTTTGCCATTATGATGATCTTTTGGAAGACTTGGCCAAATGTTTAGCTGGAATAAAATCACTAGGGATGTTGGTAAAAAATATTTCCTTCAGTTGTTGTAAAACTGATTGCTTTCCACATGCTTTACACATACACAATCCTTTGTGCTTTTTGAGTTTTTCTATAGCAAACACTACTGTAATTACTTTAATGATCGTAAGTAAATGGATGCCTTATACTGTATCAGCCCTACACACCATAGCCGTACAGTCACGTTCAGTGATTGCGTTCAGTGATTGCGTTCAGTGATTGCGTTCAGTGATTGTAATTTATTTATTGCATGAAAACGATAACAAACATACACAAATAATATGTTAAATAGATTCTCATGGTATAAGCACGTTGTATATTTCTTAAGTTTCTTGCATTACTGTACGTCAAGTTAGATTAAATTAATTAATGGTGATAATTATTAACTTCTGTAGGCCCAGAAAGCTCACCAAGAACATGCTAGTCTTATTAACGAGCATTCGCAAACGAGAACATTTGAGGTACGCGTTGTCGGTTTATTAAGCCTGGTTTCCATATGGTCGTAACGGTCGTAAAAATTGAGTCACGATCTTTCTCATCAGCATTAATATAATAACATTTTAGAACTGAAAATACGCGGAGTATTTACATTATTAACTAGAGAATATACTTATATAATGTGGTTTACACGTATAAACTATTGTCCCATAAATGAGCTTCAAAAACCGTTTTGATTGGTCGACAGCCTGCCGGAATGATTTGATACCTGCCAGATTTGATACCCACCTGCTAGATTTGATACCCACCTGCGATAAGCAATCTCATTGGCTAATGACTTTGTCACCTTTTGTTAATGCTGCCATGACGTATTAGCAAAAAGTTCAAAGTTCATGAGATTCAAAATGGCGTCAGTGTATATTTGTCAATAAAACAACACGATGACTTTAAATCAAGATGAAACCCCTTCGGTAAGATGTTATAACAGTTTATATATTTTGTAAAGTTTTGTTTATGGCACAAAAACGTTACGACATGATTTTTCGGTAAACCGCAATAGACCTTATGCATAATGACGTCACAAGGCTTGATGCCCGCGAGGAATGTTGGTCTTAGTAGTCATCGCCCGGGAAAATTTCGATAGTGGATATCAATTTTCCATTGGATATCAATTGCGGTTTACCTCAAAATCATGTCGTAACTTATATTATAAACTGGCCGTTGAGAAAGAGCGTGACTCCTGTATTTTACGACTATTACGACCATATGGAAACCAGGCTTTACATGTTATACAGTGTATATATGCATATTATTTACTACTTTCTGAGGTTATGACTATTACTATATTCTTATTGGTTTATTTTCAGGTCACAAGCTGTGGTAATTTCAAGACGAGATCGTATCTAAAAGTTGACATTACTGAAGGTAGCACTACTTAGTTACTATTTTCTTCTCACACACTTTCCGTACCAGGAAAGTATAATATTTTGCACAGAATCTGTAATCTGTATTATATATGGCTACCAGCATATTGTTATCATCCTTTACACCTGCAGTTGGTTTAATTTTACACCTCATGGCTGTTATTGACTGCGTAATTAATACACTGTTCCGGAAAGTGCTCAGTCTCGGCTATAGAGCCTCGTTTTGGTGATTGAGATAATTATTGGGTATAATTATTATACCAAATATTTATCTCAATATTAAACATATTAACAATATTAACAATATTAACAGTTAGCTAGTACCTTCTTTTTGTAACCTTATCCCTTTCTTTAGTAGTTACAGGTGACACATTTACGAAACCATATAGGGTTATATCAGTGAATATATAAAAAGACCTGTTTATAAATTTTCTAATCAGTAACGATATAAAGGGCTCTTATTTACTTCTTAAATTTCAGTTTAAAAACAAACTTAAAATAATCTATTGAATCCGTATTAGCTTATAGCATCAAGATCGTCCATTTTGAAATTTTGAAATCTGCATGTGTTTTATTTATTCAGTTTACCCACTAAAATATATTTGTCACTAATCAAATTCGCTAACTGTCTTGTTTGGCCTTTTGGTTATTACAGTTCGCTAGTACTTTCTTTTTGTAACTTTATCCTAATTTTATATTTATGTATATGTATTATTAACGGTACTGAATAAATTGTCTTGCCTTATCAATGCCTCAAACACGAAAACGAGGCTTTATTGTACTTTCCAGAAGGGTGTATTAAACTGGTCATGTACAGTATATGGAATAATGGATCATACCTATATATATATATATATATATATATATATATATATATATATATATATATATATATATATATATATATATATATATATATATATATATATATATATATATATATATATATATATATATATATATATATAGGTATGATCCATTATTCCATATACTGTACATGACCAGTTTAATACACCCTTCTGGAAAGTACAATAAAGCCTCGTTTTCGTGTTTGATGCATTGATAAGGCAAGACAATTTATATACATAAATTACCTGACTTTCAGTGTCATAGTGCTAACGCTTCGCATAAATTAAGGTGTTGCCGTTTGCGCTTTATGTTATACCCAACATAAAAGTGGTTTTGAAAACAAAAGAAAATACTTTGTCATCTTCATTCAGCGTGGCTGCGATGACGTAAGGTGAAAACGACCTATACAGTATTCTTTGTTTGCGCATGACGTTACTACGTGTCATTAGGCGCCATCTTGGTTGATTTTAAAGTTTTGTCCAGCCGTTTACATCGAAATAGTTGAGTTATTTTAATATTTTTGGTTTGTTTTGAAAATATCTTACTGTATTATGGATAGTTTACGATTTCTGGCACAATACGACAAAGAATGAAGAATATAGATTTTTAGTTACCACGAAAATCAACCAAGATGGCGTCGATTGTAAACGAGCAATACGTACACTGTTGCATATACAGTTAATCTCTATATGTGTTGGCCAATCTCGTGCACTACAGTAATTATTATATATTTGAATTGTGCAGGAAAACTGTGGTTTATGAAGAACGAGAAGGACTCCATTGATGATTCTACTATAGTGGAGCAT
Source organism: Paramuricea clavata (assembly GCA_902702795.2). Lineage (NCBI taxonomy): Eukaryota > Metazoa > Cnidaria > Anthozoa > Malacalcyonacea > Plexauridae > Paramuricea > Paramuricea clavata. The sequence continues at coordinate 21,347 of CACRXK020005245.1, forward strand.
GATAAAAGTACGAATATACTATTTAGTTTGACTTAGATATGTAACTATTATTGACCGAAGTGGAGGTGAATAGTGCAATGATATTCACCGAAACACGAAGCGTTGAGGTGAATATCCTTGCAATATTCACCGACATGCATGTTTCGGCGTCCAACGCCTCGTCAGTGCAGCTTGGTACACGTCTAGATACATGATGCCTCCGTATTTATGCACATGAGCGTGCTCTCACCAAGCGCATGTGCTACAACACGAAGGTACTGACGCATCCAGACGTGTGTGGGGCCAGAGTACTCAAACAACCACAAGGGAAGTTTTACGCTGATATTATTGTAGTTTCCTATTTGTCGAGTGTTTAGTTGTTTTTGCTTTAACAGTATATGTGAATTTTCCTTTGCGTAATCTTAAAAAAATGTGCAGTCGTCGAGATGGGATAGCAACGCCTCGACGAACTATAGGCTACTTATAGGAATATAGGTCGTATGTTTGTGTTCTCTTCAATCTCAGTACTATTTCTACTGAAAGCATGCATCACGAAGGCGTTTATTGTTTAGTAGTTGGTACTATAGTGTTCAAAAACGAAGCGATCACCCAGGTTTTAAGTACATTCAACGCATGATGACGCATTCATTTTTACTTTCTTAATGTTTAATAACAACAACTGTACTTATTACGTAATAATTGCATTTTTTATTCTAACTTTATAGTTTTACAGTTGGTGAAGGATCCAGATACGTCGAAGCTGACACTCAAGATAGCCAAAGGGAATAGAGAATATTTGTTCAAAGATATTCAGGTATATATATTCATTTTTTATCTTGTACCCAGAGTACTTTATAATATTGAACTGTCTGTGCCAGTGTAGGTAGTGTCAATAATAAAATATCAAGCTTTCGTTGGTATAGGAATGCAACTATACCTGAAAATACATGGAAAATTTCGGAGCGCATTAAGGCCCTGCGTCTGGAGTTAGTAGCGGGGGTCAGAAAAATTACATGAGCTTTTATATACTAAGAATTTAAAAGCGATCACGTGGCAATAAATAAACCAATCAGATTGATTTACAAAAGTTTCTGCATGGCTGTGGACGAAAAGTTTTCATGATGGAATGAGCCAACAAGTCAATTTGGGTCGCATAAAATCAAGGTCAGAGCCTTGCCCTGCTGGTGTACCCCAAGGACTCAGTCTCGGGACACATAGAGGTTAGTTCCTGCAAATATGCAGACGATTGTACACAGTTTAATATTGTCCAGGAAGATGATAGCAGCAATCTTCAAGAAGCTTTGGACGCTGCATGTGAATGATTGGGCAGTCTCAATTCTAAAAAAGTAAAGATATGTGGATATTGAACCTATTAAACGCTATTGAACCTCCAGTATATGCATCGCTCAGTCTTGGCAACGATGCATGTCATTGAAAGGGTTACTTCATTTAAACTACTCGGAGTATGGCACCAAAATAATTTAAAATGAATGGACTCGGCACATAGACGAAATTACAAAAAGAGCAAGCAAAATGCTTTATTACTTAAGAGAGTGCAGGCGAGCTACATTGCCTGCTGAGGTTGGTACGTATTACGTGTTACTTAACAAAGATTAGACCACTGTTGGAATATGGTGCCCCATTATATGGGGTGGAGTTCCGGACTATCCAGTTAATGAATTGGAAAGCATTCAAAGAAGGAGTTTGGATATCATTGGTCTTCCACGTGACTTTCTGAGGAAGAAGGAAAACAACAGCATGCTCGAGAATTAAAGGATGATGTTAATCACCCATGTAATATATTGATTTTATCATATACGAGACTACGAGTATAGCATTTTGGCGGTTGTGGACGGTGTGCGTGATAGGGAAAGCAGTCATTAAATTTTAATATAGCTTGCTCGATACATAAACAACCTTAACAGCTTCAAATTACTCTATAGTACTTCATTCACGAGTTCAGAATTTCAAATAGGATCTCATGTCGTTGTCTTATCGTTGTTTGTTTCAATTTGTGGCCTGTTAATTTGTTTATCTATTTATTAGTATGTCTAATATCTGTCACGCCATAGTGTAAATTATTGTTATGTTTATGTATGTTGTGGAACCCCGTTATTGGAGATTTTATCTCTGTGTGGTCATTCCAGCCATTGTGTGTAATTTATAGTTAGTTTATATCTTTAATAATGGCAAATTTGTAAATAAATAATAATAATAAATAATCATAATAGTTCTGGTCACATTTGTAAACTTATTGTACTTTTTAACTTAAAATAGGTATTGAAGATTATTATTATAACATTATCACGTTACACCTATTCAGTTCTCTTTTATAATCGTTATAGGTATGCAGGGCTCTCATAAGTGCTGTACTAAATAAAACACGCGTTTATCATACTCATTTAAAATGCGAATGCGCAGCACGAGCATTTAGATATCAATGATAAAACACTACAAGTGTTTTGAATAGCTTCCGACACGACTATACAATATATGCCGTTTCATTAGTATTCTTTATTCTATATAAAGAATACTAATGGGATGAGTTTTATTAGGTTTAAAGCTTGACATAGTATGGTTGACATGATTTGCCAATACGCTTATTAATTATTAATGAGTGTTGTAAATTCATAACTTTAGAATCTGCAGAAATTTCATTGTTAAAACGTCTGGATTTTATAGGGAGAGTTTAAAATATGCCTGCACAAATTCAATGCTCGCACACTCGTGCATTTAATGGTAATGCCATTACCTGGTTATAGTATAATCCGGCAAAACGTAATGCCCTATTTACAAACATGATGTATATGGATGGGAAATATCTGAGTAGCGCTATTTCACCTTTGTTTTACAACAAATTATTTTCCTGTCCCAAATCTGGGCGGTCGCCTGACCTGTAGTTTTTATCAGTCACCATACAGTCATGTATTTTTCCAGGCTCGAGAGCATCTATGCCAGCTCGTCCAGCATATGATGAACACACACGATCCAACCAAAAAGGAACTTAAACAGATATCTATATTTGTTGGCACGTGGAATATGGGTGAGAGTTTTTCCTCTATTCTCGGGAAGGTATTTATAATACTTAGAAGGCATTTATAATTTTTATATATGTTAATCACCGTAGGTAAGTATTTTTTAGTGAACAGGAAAAGTTGAGACTGAGTCGGATTCGAACCGGCGACCTCTGGGTTACAAGCCCATCGCTCTACCAACTGAGCTATCAGCCCGACGGAAATGAATGATAGAAATGTATATATTACAGTAATTATTGCGAATAGATAGGTTGACGTGACGTGATTACGATAGATAAATTAGTCTCTCTAAGTGGGTATATATACAAATATACATTACGAATGGAGGGGTTGGCGTGACTTAATAGATCGATTTTCTCCAAGAAACAATTCAGGTTCAAAAGAACGACAATTAGTAATATCAAAAATCCAGTCCCTTAGGTCTTAAAATAGGCCATAAAATGTTTTGACTAATTGACCCATGGCTGTATAGTTGCTTATAATATGGGGGGCACTGAATGGTGTTCATCATTTCACATTCCGAGTGGCGGCTGGTTTCATCCTTCCAAGTTAGAATTCTTCCTCTTATCCGTTTGGCGTAACATTTCAGCCCTATCCTTAACTTTAACCTCAGAAAACTGGTCCTTAACCAACTTTTTGTTAAATCCTCTCTTTATAAAATGACCTTCCATTTCTTTAAGCCTATCCTGAAAAACTTTGTCCGAACTACAAATCCGTTTTAATCTTAGCGCCTGACCATAGGGGATTGCCTTCTTCACATGTGCAGGATGACAAGACTTGAAGTCTAAGTATTGATGTGTATCAGTCGGTTTTGAATACACATCCGTTTGCAATTTACCAGACTCCAACTTCACCCGCACATCCAAATAAGACACCCCCCTTTTCGAATATTCCCATGTATATTTGTTTCATGATAATTGTTAATATAATTTAAAAATTCCAACAGGGATTCTTTACCATGAAGCCAAATAAAAAATATATCATCCAAAAATCTGAACCATACTGAAGGACTCAAGTGATACCCCGCCAACATTTTATTTTCCAGTTCTGCCATAAAAATATTTGCAAACGCTGGAGCAAATTTTGTGCCAATGGCTGTCCCTAACTTTTGTTTATACACTTTTTCACTGAATTCAAAATAATTGTTATCTAATATAATTTTGGCTAAATCAATCAAATCATCTACAGAAAGTCCCTCTCCTTTATCCATACTACATTTTTTTCTGAAATCCTCAATACTTTTTCTCATACTGGACAGACCTTCCAAATGAGGAATATGCGGGTACAGTCCCACAACATCCATTGTGCACAAGATCGCTCCCTCTGGAATATCACCCAAATCCTGCAGCCTTTTCAAAAAATCCGTGGTATCCCTTATAACATTGGGCAGACTCTTAACAATAGGTTGTAAATAGTGATCGACTAATTCCGACAAACCCTCCGTCGGTGTCCCACAGTTAGATATAACTGGACGACCTGGGACATCAACTAGCCGTTTGTGAATTTTTGGAAGTAAATAGAATCTGCCCAATTTATTATTCGTACCCCTTAGATAATTAAAATTCTTTTCGCTAATAACCCCCTTTCCTTTCAAATTCTCTAATTTATTCCGAACTATTTCTGAAACCTTTGCTAGTGGATTTCCTTCTTCCGATACATTTTCGTAAACTAAAACATCAGCCAATTGTCTATTAGCTTCCTTACAATAATCCTCTAATCCCCAAACCACTACCGCAGACCCCTTATCAGCCCCTTTTATTACTATATCCCTATATCCCTTTAAATTCTTAAAAGCTTCTCGCTCTTCCGCACTCAAATTACTAAAATTATGACCCCTTTCCTTAATAGCCAATACCTTATCTTGCAAGGCATTCAAAAATGTTTCTAATGCTGGGTCCACTTTACTCGGGTACCATGTAGACTTTTCTCTAAACTTACTTAATCCCTCTACATCAATTTCACTTAAGGGTTTATCTTTAAAGTATGCTCTATACATTTAATTTTCCTCGAGAATTCAGCTAAATCTTGCGCTAGTTTATGTTTATCAATCTCTTGCTGTGGGACAAAAATTAAGTCCTTTTGACAGCACTTTAACTTCCGCATGCGATAGATTTCTAGTTGACAAATTAACTACATTTTCACTAACAAAAACTTGATTTACATCTGATCTCACCCTGCTTGGTTCCGCTTCATTACAGTCCAGCAATTCGTCCTCGATCGCTAATTCTAGCATCTGATTTTGCACGCTTTGTATGTCCTCGGCATCTTCTGAACCGTTCTCTCTTCTACCTTGACTTAATTGACTCTCTCGATCTTCATTAAATAACTATTAAATAATATTTTAACTAAAGGAAGTGCTTCACCACAAAAGATAGAGTCATGGTTGACATGCAGTGGTACTGGAGAAACGATAAATGATTTAAAGATCATGGAAGTCGTAGGTCATGATATTTACGCAATTGGGACGCAGGTGAGTGCAAAATCGGTCCAATGATTAAGGACGGTCAGTATTCGGGACGTTAACGATATATATACAAGTAGTTCTCATCCCCACATACGATACACAATACTGTAAGTACTTTCATATATTTAGTCTATATTTATTTATAACAGTACAGCTGTAGGTAATAATACCGTAATAATAATAGGCCCTATAACTAAATACATGTAGTAATATACTATATAACTATGAATGTAAATATAAGAGTATACTAACTATATATTTATAATTTAAAACAAAGAAAAGGCACTTCAGACAGCAAGGACTAAAAAATGTTCATGCTGTGCCGTGTTCAATTCGCAGTACTTGGCTATTTTAGTGTTAGAAACAAAAATTCTTCCTCACTTGTTAATTTCTGTAGGAAAGTTCGGTCGGTGAAGCAACGTGGATTTCGAAGATAAAGATGGAGCTGAAGAAGCAATTTAAAATAGACTATTATACGGTTAGTGTTGTGTTTCTTACAGTTATGCATGCTGTATGTCTGTATTGCATTGCGTTATATTGCCAAAATACTCAGGTTTCACTATTTCACTAATTACGCGTTGGATTTTGTTGGGCCAGCCGAAAATCCAACTCAAGTACACTATAGACCCATTGCACATGGCGTCACAGCGCCGGTGACGATGCATCTGGAGGACAAATTAGCAATCTATGCATAGTATAACTTTTGTAAACAAAGCAAATGTTGTAAAAGTTTATAATAATTTTGTATTGAAATTGTTAATTTTTGCGCTGTATGTGGTTGTTGTACCCGAACAGATATTGTTAGGGAGCATCTGGAGGACACTCTAAGGATTTGTGACGTCAGTGCAATGGTCTATTCCTAAAGCATGGCTCATATATAATGGCTATATATACAGTCAATTTTGCTAGAGTGATCACACTTATAGAGGTATCCTACCAGGTGATCTCGGAAAAGGCCTATCACTAGTTGTAAAATAGAAATCCATTTCTGGTTTAAAATTACTCAATATCTCATCAACGATATTAGATTTCCATTTCAAATTTGTCCCAAACATTCATTTCCTTGTGCAAGACACAGACACAAAGTTTCAAACAGTTTCACAAACGAATCAGGGCGTGACAAGTGATTAAAGGTACGAAAATGGATTTCTATTCTATTGCTAGTCCCAGTCCTTTGCCCACCGTCAAATCACCTGATATACTGAATGCCGAAACAAAAAATAAAAGAAAGCCTGAACAATGTACCGAACCATCAGTACCGCACAGTAATGTACTGAACAGTGCAATGCAGTACTGTACAATGCAGTAGATTAAGTATATAATCGATAAGAGCAGTGTACCGAGTCGACGGTACATCCCACTATCTTTGAAAATCTATACTCTCAACTCTATACTCGTAATATTAATATCAACAATAAAATCACACCCCAAATCACAACAGAACTAGAACAGAACGTATCTAGGTAATACGCATGTCTAGGTAGGTATCACACTAAAAATACGTTGTCCGGCGTGTAATCTGTTCGTAGAGACCGTTCAGTAGGGCCGCCGAAAGGTTGTGCGGAACCCGAGGCAAAACTTTCCCAGAGGCTCCTTTGACGGCATAATTAATTGTAAAACAGGAGAAGCGATAATTGTTTTTGTTTGTGGAAACACCACGTAAATTTATTACTGCAAAGCTTTCGATCCGTAAGCCCGGATCTTCATCAGTGCTAATAATATGTGACTTGTTTAATTCACACGCTCTTTTTATATACAAGCACAGAATAGGAAGTTATACCAGAAGCGTAACTCAAGCAAATATTTGTCCACGTTTTTACAAGCGATTCGTCATCAATCACGCCATCCTGGCTAGTACAACCGGCACTTTGTACCTAGCAAAACCTGATAAAAACTTCCGGTTGTACTA